>VZRX01020673.1:31875-56092 GCA_013398075.1 Notiomystis cincta
AAGAAGAGGAGAAGAAAATAATATAATAATAATAATAATAATAATAATAATAATAATAATAATAATAATAATAATAATAATAATAATAATAATAATAATAATAATAATAATATCTCAGTCTCTGAACAGAACAGTGCAGAAGTGGGAACAGAAGTGTGAAGAGAGTCAGCAGAAACTAAGAAAATATCCAGAGAAACAATTAATTGTATCAGCAAGGAAGATGCTTGCACAGAACCAGGGAATGCTTTTCATAAAAAAAACCTCCATAAATGAAATGTATATAGCACATATACATAAATATATAGCTGCTATACATAAAATAGCAGGTGAGCAAACTTTTATTTCTTTAGAAGTTCAGAAGAGAAGGATTTCAGCAATGAGGACTGTGGTGTTTGAAATGGAGCATGACAGATGGGAAGAAGTGGGGACAGTGACAGGACAAAGGGGAAGGGCTTCAGACTGAAATAGAGGAGATTTGGATGGGATATCAGGAGGAAATTGTTCCCTGTGAGGGTGGGCAGGCCCTGGCACAGGGTGCCCAGAGAAGCTGTGGCTGCCCCTGGATCCCTGGAAGTGTCCAAGGCCAGGCTGGATGGAGCTTGGAGCACCCTGGGATAGTGGAAGATGACTCTCACCTATGAAAACTTCCTTTTTGTCAACAAATCAGCTGATTTTGTTAATAAGCTCTCTGATGCAACAAAAAATACCATGTCTTTGCACAGCCTTGGTTTTGAAAAACTGAACAAACTCAGGTATTTACTTGAATTTTTTTCCTATCATGACCTTGCAGAGCATCAGCCAGTGGTTCTACATTGAGATACTGATATTTCCCATACCCTGAAGCTGGGCTGGACAAATTCCTTGTAAAGAAGAGAAATCAGGTGTGGAGGGGAAGAATGATGTGGTTTGTGAAGTCCTCTGAAAGAGTCAAAATGAGGACAAGGGAGATCCAGTGGACAATCCTCTGAAAAGAATTCAAATTCCAAACTCTAAAGGTTCCCACAGAAATTTGGCTTTTGGGGGTTTGGAGGGAAGAGCACTTTGCATAAGAATACAAGGAAAAAAGGGCAAGAATACATATATATATATATGTGTGTGTGTGTGTGTGTGTGTGTGTGTNTATCATTATAAACATTAGAGTAAGAGAATGAAAGAAAATAAGATTACAGAAGTGTAGAAACAGTTCTGACAAATTCATAAATGCATATATATATATATGTGTGTGTGTGTGTGTGTGTGTGTGTGTTTCTGTGTGTTTATACATCTATTATTCTGATTTTTCAGTGGGAAGAAGGTACCAGCAGATCTGGGCTGTTTCTCAGTGATCTGTAAAAGGGATTGAAGGACAGGCTGACAGAGTTTCAGTGGCATCAAACTGCTCAGAACAGCCAAAATCAAATTTTTGATTTTTGATTGCAAAGAGCTGTCCAGGAACTGAGTGAGGCAATAATGTGGCACAGGAAATCACTTGATGTAAAGGTAACACCACAGGGGAGACAAATAATCTCAGCTTTACATGGAGAGTTAGGAGCTCTGGGAGTTTTCATTCACAAGAAAAAGAAAATAAGGCTGGAATTACACTCACTGGCTCCCTGAAAACCTCATCTCAGATCCCAGTGCAAGAAAGGAAGCAAAAAAATGTCTGGAATTACTGAGAAAGTAAAAGAAAATAAACCAGGCAAGAGGATGCTGCTGTAGAAATCCATTTGTGTGGTCACACCTTGATTACTGGGGCAAGCTTTGATCTTGCCACCACAAAAATGCTGCATCTTTAATGATCAGCACATCATAAAGACCTCTTGGTTCTCTGTGGTTTCCTCTCCTGAGCAAAATTCCACACTGAAATAAGGACACTTAACTCCTCTACTTGTCATCCAGGCACCTCAAGGCAAAGGGGAGATAATTTTTAAATAGAAAATCATTAAAGTTGCTTCCTAGCTGGGGAAGCTGAGCTTTGAGCAGCAAATCTAACTTATTTAAAAAGAAATAGCTGCTGAGGGCAGAGGCAGAAGTGAACTCCAGGTCCTCCCCCACCTCATCCACTCACTCACCCCAGCAGCCAATTGATTGTGGGGAATTATTTTCAACCAGACACAAAACCCCCCCAGAGGTTGCAAAACTGTTCAGTCCTCAAGCACAAGAGGGGAAAAAAAATAATCTATTAAAGCTGAATGAAAGGTTTGAGGGAAAAAAAATTGATCTGCCCATTTGAAAAATTACAGATTTATAAATTCTTTGCTCTGAGGAATATCACAGCAGAAGTTACTGAGGGAAAAACCAGCTCAGGTGCCTCCTCTCTGAGGTTTGTCCTCTGACCCTGCTGTGTTTTCGTGGTTCACCAGTTCTCTGGCAGGTTTATATCTAAAACTGAACACAAGAAATGTATTTTCCTTAATAAAATCAGGATGAAATTCACTTCCCTGGTGTTTTTTTCCAGCCCTTTGCCCTTTCTTTAGCTTCAGAGAGGGCTCTGTGTGATTAACACTTGGTTATGTGACTCTGAGAAAACAGACCAGGATTAAAAAACCCCAATGTGCTAATTTGAAGAGAAAATACCTAACAGAGTGTGTTTTTCTAGTGTTACCAGAAATTAAATTTCAAAGCATCCAATGTGCTCAGTTTTGAGTTCTCTTGAGGGATATGAACGAGCCAAAATCCATTCAGGAATGAAACAAAAAAATGATTTACCTACATTTTCTCCCTCAGATTTTCTGTCAATATAAATACAGGTTTCTTGCCCAATATACAGAATGAGCACTTAGATTCTGTTTCCTTTTTTTCTGAAATTGTCTCTGAAATTGTTTCCCTGTGCTCAGCCCAAGTCAGTGTCCAAGCTCCTTCTACAGACAAGTAGAAAATCAATCAATCAATCAATCAATCAATCAATCAACTCGAGTGCATTGTTCAAAGATTTTGAACCTGAGATACAACACAATAATGGGATCTAAAGATGGACTGGAGGATTGCTGCCATGATCAAAGGGCTTTGTTTAGGCCAATCTTTAATTCTCAATGAGGCTCAGAGCTCCTGCATGACTTTTTGTTACCATCCTGTGCTGCAGCAACTCAATGCAGAGGGGAAAGAAAATGAGGAATCAAAACCAGTGGAAACGATTTTGGACAGAAAAAAATCCTTTAAAAATAATATTTAAACAGACTCTGCATCTTTACCCCTGTGAGAATATTTAGCACTCTAATCATATTGCCACTGGCTGGTGCAATGATGCTTCTGGAACACACAGATGAGTCCAAGAAATAACCAAAGCTCACCTGAGCTGGATACTGAGCTCTTGGCTCTTCACTCAGGTGGGTGAAGCCAATTTTAACTGCCCCAGGTAGAGGAACTGTTCCCAGGTGCAGAGGAATGTAATTTCATGGAGTATTTAGACTTTCAGCTTTTAGTGTTTGTCCTTTATTTGGAAATAGCACTAATTCCTTCTTGTAACATTCCTGTCTCTTCATTTGTCCAGCAGAGTCCTGGGTTAGTTGTCTCACAGAATTGTCATAGAATGGTTTGGGATGGAAGGGACCCTAAAGATCACCCAGTGCCACCCCTGCCATGGGCAGGGACACCTCCCACTGTCCCAGGCTGCTCCAAGTCCTGTCCAACCTGGCCTTGGACACTTCCAGGGATCCAGGGGCAGCCACAGCTTCTCTGGGCACCCTGTGCCAGGGCCTGCTCACTCTCACAGGGAAGAATTCCTTCCTAACATCCCATCTTCATCTACCCCCCATCATCTTTAAGCCATTCCCCCTTGTCCCATCAGGACATTCCTCCAAAACACAGCTCCATTTCAGGTCCTCATTGCTTCAACTCCAACTGATGAGCAGTGACTGAAAGAGGCCACAGAGTTGTCCTGTTTCTGAAATCTCTGTGTTTTCCACTTGTGGTGACCACTGCTCACTGGAGGGAAGAGGAAGGCAGCACTTTGTCCCTGTCTGTGCTGAGGCAGAGACGTAACCACAGCCGAGGGCGCTGACGCTTGACTGTGCTGCCCTGAGCTCATGGCAGATGTCAAATTTCAGTGCTCTCAACACAGCACTTTCACAGCACCCTTGAAAGGGTCAGTGACTCCAACAACAGCAAGTGATGCTTCAGTCATTATCTACAATTTGAATTTATTCACATAAGGATCAAAACCATGAGCACGTCAAGCGGCTTTAGGACACCGCGGGGTTGTGTGTTTTAATTAGAAACACTCCAAAAGTGAACTGACAGTTCAAATAAAATAAAAAAAAGTAAGGGAGCAGATTTTAGGAATCAGGAGCGTGTTGGAACAGGAGTTTTCAGATTTTCTGCTTAGGTTTTGTTTGCAGAGGGATGCTTTGCTCCCCAGCAGTGCTTTCTGAAGCACCATAAAGTGAGGGGAGGAAGGGCTCCCTCTGATGCTCCTTCTCTAAATGGTATCAGCTGCTTTCCACTCCACAGTGCAATTTTACTGCTGTTACCTCATTAGAGTTTTAATTAGAGCTCAAGTGCAGGCAGGCCAAGGTGGGGAGGCTCAATTCACAGTGTCAGCTCTGGGCTCCTCAGTCACTGGCTCAGCTTAGAGGGGTCTCCAGGCTGTTCCAAACTAAAGGCAGATTCAATGACCTGGATAGAAAGAGGCAGCCCCCAACTATACATCCATCTTCTGGCTCTCTTTGGGGTCTTTGAATATTTAAAGTGCTGTTTTGGGGAGAAAAAGGCTGTTTTCATGACTCTATGGTATCTGTCAGAGATACAACCCAAGGATTTTAGAGATCCTGTGGACTAAAGGCGTTATGGTAAATTCACAGTCACAGATTTCCAGGCAATGAAAATGAAACCCAAATGCTCTGAGGATCACAAATCTCCCACCCTTTGTTGTCTAAACAGGATTTATTTGTGAGTGAGTCAATTTACTGTGAGGCTGTTTCTGGCTTTGTGATGGCTCCCTCAGCAGCACAATAATATTGTTTGTATCACACCCATTGCTCTTTCTCTCCTTAGAACATAAAGAAAAGCATTTTTTTATAAAAATATTCTCTTATTATTTTTTTTCTCTTTTCAAGTGGTCTTTTTTCTGTATCTTAACAATTAACACAGAAAGGAACTCTCCTGCTCTCAGGACACAGATCAGCTGCTGGGCAACACAGAAACTTTTTCACACTGAATCCCATGAACAGGCACTGACAGGGTGAGAACATGAGGCTTCTTAGCCTTGAAAAAGCTGCCAGTGGTGCCTGTCCTGGAGCATTTGCACCTTCCCCATGGGGGCTGGAGTGACATAAAGGACAGCTACAGCAAATCTTGGTTCCCTAAGAGAGGGGAACCCACTGAGCCCTGGGAGTTCTCTGTTGGTTCATCTGCCTGGAGGAGCAGAATAATTCTTTTCAGCTTTGTCCTTACTAATAGCTAACTGATGCTTTCCATCCACACCCAGTTTTGGTTTTTTTTCTGGGAAAGCACCACTGTGCTTCAGCTGAAGGCTCAAAATGGGTTATGAATGAGCTTCCTTCTCCCTCTGCCTACTCTTGGTTGGCACAGGAGAGAGGGTGTTGGATAAACAGATAAACAGCCTGGTAAGCGTGGGCAGCACTGGGAAGGAAACTTCACCACAGGGAATGTAGAGACAAACACACAGAAGTGATGGTGGTGTAGAAAATGGACATGACTGAGCAAGATGCAATTCCTGACCATGATTATCACATTTTTCTAAACTGTTTGTGACAGAACTGCTGCAGTTGTCTTGAGCCCCAAGTGGATGAGCAGATATTGTAATGCACCTCCCGGTTTTGGACATTTTTTCCTTCCCAAAACCTTTTACAAAGACAAATAGCACTGCAGAGGGAGGAGGAAAGAATGGCCCAAACCCAAAGAAACAGCCAAAACCAAATCACTTCTTGCAGTGTTATTTACTGTGGCACTTCAGGGAACACCTGAAGGTGTTTGGCCTTGAGTCTTGTTTTCCATAAAAGCAGATGTGGAACATCACAGATGAAATTTCCTCTCAGTGGGAGATGGCAGTGTCCTCCCACCCACAAAAACACTTACCAGGAGAACAAGAATCACTGGCCCTTGGTATATGTAGTCAATATATTTCCCTGGCTCTTTTCCAAACCAGCACCTGTCAAAACCAAAACAAAAAAGAACATCATTTGTAAAGGTAAATTCACTTCTTTTAGACTGTAATATGAAGGACACTACAGAGAGCTGTTCCCTTATTCACTGCATTGTTTCATCATAAATAAATAATCAGCAAGTAATTGCATTTTCTGCTGCCAATCACCTGCTCTTGGACACAGACCTGAGCCCCATTTTCCCTCCCATTAGAACACCTGAGTTCCCTCTATGGTTCTGGCTATTGCCTGTGTAAATATTTACAAGGAACATGAGAACCTGCCACAAGGAAGATGCAAGAGATGTCTGAGAAAGGGATTAAAGAAATATTCTGTGTAAGTTATCCACTGCAGTGCCCAGAGACACATTCCACAAAGTCAGGGCTGTTACTTACAGAAATATGTCTCAAGTTGCACGGAAATGCTAAATAAAACACTGAATTAATCATTGCCTTTGAATAAATCTGGGGACTACTGGGGACTCCAGTGGTGGAGCCACATCTCTGAAGTACTCAAAAACCATGGAGATGTGGCACTTGGGGACATGGGTCAGTGGAGGACCTGGTGCTGTTGGGTGAGGGGCTGGGCTCCCTGATCTGAGAGCTCTTCTCCAACCTCGATGATTCCATGGCCAACAAAGCAGACAGAACGGAGCCATCACTTGAAGCCACCAAATTCCTGCTCCAATGTCACCTTCCAAACTGCCTGGGACAACCCACATTGGGCTGGGAAATGGGCTGAGGTGAAGGGAAATCTCAGGTGAGCTGAGTGGCCTCAGCCCAGTGGAGAGCCTGGATGTGTCACACGTGACCCAGTGCTGGCTCGACTCCACCTCCACTAATTCCAAGTGTTTTTCTCCCTGCTGTGTTATACAACAAAAGAACCCTGTGAATCCACAGCAACCCACACTGACACTCACTTCATCCTCTTCACTGAGACTAATAAATCTGTTATGTTTATGTTGGTAAATGAACGAGAGACTGGGCTCAAGTCTGAACTTGCACCATTCCGTGTTCCTTGGGGTAGTTCTGATCCAGGCCAAAACCAAACCAAGTCCAAAACTATTCCTGGGGAATGAATCTGAAGCTAGCAGGAGCCAGAGGACATTCCCAATAGTCCACAAACTGCAGCTCCCCTGATTTTGGAGGCCAAGAAGGTTTAATAATATGGGTGTGACTTATTCCATGCTATTTGGAAGTCGAGCGCCAGGAATTAATCCAGGCCCAGCTAATTTAGTATTACAGATACAGCCATGGGGTCTGGATCCAGGATTCCACCAAGCAAAGACAGCTCTGCATCCAGAATTCCTTAATGCTTAGATCACTGGAGCTCCAGATCCCTTAGGAAGCAGATTTTGGAGTTCAAGGGTCTGAGAGTTTTCTTCCCTGTCATGGATACCACACAACAAGTACAGCAAAAGTTATCCCTTCCCAGTGTTTGCTTTGTGGAACAGATAATTTAGTGCCACTGGAGACATGGAAACAAGGTAATTCCTGAGCCAAGGAGACCACAGAGCCACATCTGCACTTTTACAAGCAGCAAGATGTAAGAGGTGTTGCCTGCAAGAGGTTGCAGTCTGTGAGACACGACCTCCCAAATCCAGGGGAAACAAACAGGGATTAGGAAAGCTCTGGCTCAGAGGGGATCCTGACAGATCACAGCACACCCTCAAAGCCTCCCCCCAAAATGTGCTGCTTGCCAAACAGGGAGAGCTGGTTGCCCACTGCAAGATGCTCTGAGTGGACAGGAGTGTTGAGGAGCACAGCTGGAATCAGGAACTCAGCTCAGCACCTCACAATTATTCGCTTTTTCTTGGCTCAATTCCTACATCCTTTAAGCTCCAAACGAATGAGGGAGCTTTGAATGGCTCAGAAATGTGAAAGATGTCTGCTATTCCCTGGTGCACTGGCTGAAAATGAGTGTGAATTGATAATTTTGCAACTCATCTTCCAAAATTTGGGCATGAGAGCAAGACTTGGAATAAGGTACTTCCTCCAGCCAAGTTATCATCCAAGAAGAATCCCCAGGGCAGCCTTAAATGAATGAAACTGGGGTTTTTTGAATTTATTTTTTTTCTAATGTAGCTGGAAAGACATGAATTAAAAATAATTACAAGATATGCCAGGGCAGGAAACAAATTTCTCCAGAACTTGCAAGACCTACATTTGAGAGAAGATTTTGAAGGGTATTTTGGGAGAACTATTTTTTATTGCCTGAAACCCAGAGAACTAAGAGAAGCAAAGAGTTCCTGGGAAGCTGGCTGCTCTAGCAGAGGGACTAATACAAAGCAGACTGAGGCATGTGGCAGAACTCAGTGGGCTAGAAAAAGTCAGCAAAGAATTTGGAACAGAGCTGGTAGAGCACAAATGAGGTTCCAGGGCAAAGGCTGCTCGCTGCTCTTTGGAATTTAAATGTTGCTTAGCTGGAAGACCAAAATGCTGAAATTTATTATCTGAAGTCCAGTATTAGACCAAGGTTGTGCTGAGTGAAGAATTAATGTGGATTTACTTCCACACACTGTGAGGAAACAAGGTTGTGGCCAGAGACAGGCCCTACAGCACTGGACTCTCCAGGGGACTTGGTGCTCCAGGATCCTTTTGTAGGCAGTGGAGAAAAAAACCCAACAGCTTTTTTAGTTTTTTTTTTTTAGCTTTTTTTTGTGTTTGTCTCATTAGGTTATAAACCAGATCTGTTCCATTGTAATCTAAATATTTCGAATTAAATGGGGTCAGTAATGCCAAGAGGAGACAGTTATTTACCAGAGAATTTATAAATGTCTGCCTTTGATTAGCAATATTTCATATTCAGAGTCTAACTGTTCCAACTGGGACTTTTAGCTAAGGTATTGCAAACTGTTCTGCCAATCATCTGAAGTCTTACTTTAAATCCAACATGAGCCATTGTTTCTGCAATAAAATCAATTCTTTAAACCCAAAAAGAGACACTTAAATCACTGACAATTATTTGGTGCATCTCTGACAACGATTTGGTGCATCTGTGTGAAATAAAAGCTGTTTAATCCCTTTTTTTTTTTTTTTTTTTTAATCTCTGGAAGGATAAACAAACACTCCCTGAATATTGAAGAGGACAATTTAGGAAGACAGTTGTGATAAGACTCAGATATGTAAAACACATTTCTGTTGAATAGCACTACTTAATATTCCACAGGGTTCTGATAGTTCTTTATATAACCAAACCCACCACTGGTTTTATCACTATTGTTAATTAGATCTCACCAATGTTCCTCCCCTTAACAAATGCCCATCAGTGAAATTACTGCAATAATTCTTAATAATTTCTGTGGGTTTCTTTTAAACTGAGATTTAACAGCAGGGGTTTTTTTCAGAGTTGCCATATTTTGCTGAAGAACTGAAAAACCCCAGGCAGGATATTTGCCACAGTACCAATTACAGATGCAGAAAATGATCTCCATTAAGTACAAATATTAAGTAGGTAGGAAGTTGGTTGAAGCATTTTCTTCACATTCTTTCTTTCTGTGTGCTCTTTTGAGCTTTTAAACTACAATGAGCTCCACAATCTGAACCCCATCTCAAAACTCCACCCCAAACAACTTCAATGGATATTCAGATGGAGAAAGAGGAGTTTCCCATTTTTGCTGAATTTTGGGCTGTCCCAAGCACTCTTGGAAGCTGCAGGAAGCCCATGTTTGCTGCCTGTGTGCAGCTGGCTGGCTCTGAGCCCCTGGGAGCAGCACATGATGCCCTCAGTGCTCGGGACAAATGGGCAAAAGCTCTGGCAAGGAGCAAAGTCAGGACCCTGGATTTTGGAAGAGGAACTCCCAGCTGTTTAAAGAATTAGTGGATGAGATCCCCTGGGAAACTGTCCTTAGGGACAGAGGAACTGATCAGACCTGGCAGCTCCTTAAGGACATTTTTCTTCAAGAACAAGAGCTCTCCAACCCCATGAGTAAGAAATCAGGCAGGACAGGCAGGGAGTGGGGATGGCTGAGCAAGGAGCTGCTCCTCAAACGGAGGAGGAAGGAAATGCACAGCCAGTGGAAGGAGGAATATGGGAGCTGGGATATTGTTTGGATGTGTATTCATTTCCTAATTTGTTTAGAGAGCCACACAAACACAAATATTAACATCACTTACTGTTCATTTTCATAATACAGCTTGCCAATGGCCCAGGCAATGATGATTGGACAGGGAATACCTGCAGGAGCAAAAAAACCCAGGAGTTAATCATGGATGGACAGATGGATGTGCCCATGGTATCAAAGAAAATTCAGATTTGTGTGAGGAGAGTCTGACTTAATGAACTGGGACACTCTAAATACAAAGGGTCCTATTTTGGTCTGCTTGAGACATCACAACTGCTAAGACCTTTTCATTTAAAAATAAAAGAAGATCATCTCAAAAAAACCTTAGCACCAAAAAGGAAAGTAATAAAAATATTAACAAACACACACATCAATACCTCTATTTCCATAGAAGTGGCCAGAAAAATTCTGGTTGACTTAAAGGCAGTTTTGGTCCCTTTTTATTTTCCTGCAGCTGATACAGCAAAATCTTAAAAGACAGTACTTGGAAGTGGGTGTTTAGGTTTTGATTTCCCAGGTTCCAAGAATCTGGTAACCTTACTGAGATCTCTGGATGAAGCACATTTGAAAAACATTCAATAGTTTTTTGAGTTCAGTGTTCCCTATGAAACAGGATTGTGAGAAAGAATAACTTGGTATCTTGCAGTATTGGAATTACTGTTTTTTTTTTATTTTCTCTTTCTGAAGGATCCACTACTTTTAACTTTACAGCTTCACTGCACTCCCTAACATCTGTTTGTTAGGCCTTCCAAACCAGCTGGTTTGAAGGGGATTTGCTGGAAGAGGAACCTGGAAGGGAGGGAGAGCAAATGGAAGTGGCCTCTTGACTCACACTCAGGCGAGGACCAGACCGATGTCAAAATGAGGAGTTTTCCCTCTCCATTTCCCCTTTAACTTCTCACCTCAGGAAAACCCAAGCAAGCCCAGCCTCACCAGCTCCATCCCCATTCCAAACTCCAGGTTCCTGTCCCTCTGAAATCCCTGAAATCACTAAGCTGAGTGCATGGACAGAGCCCCAGTGACTCTCACAAGCATCTGCTTCCACCCCAGCGAGAGTGATGTGAGTCAAACCCTCAGGGAGGAGAAGAGGTGGGTTTGTATCTAACACAAATTTGTCTCCTTTCACCTCCCACTTGCTGCCCCTTCTGTGGGAAATGGAGGCTTTAAAGAGATGGAAAAGAACCACAACACAAAATGGATGGGACTGAGCTGCTGAGGAGCCACCTTTAACCTCAGCAAGGAGCACAGCAGCTCCCATCTCGTGCTCCATCGTCCCTGGTGGCTCCTGTGCCCTTCAAATGATTGTGTTGTCTTTCATCCTGTCCACCACAGACTCCAAGGGTCTGCTGCACTCATTTCCCCAAGCTCTAGGGAGGAATGGACAGAGAAAATGGAGCCATGTCCTCTCTCCTTAAGGAAAACATTTTACTTTTCCTTGTGAAGTGAGGAACAGGGATTTGAGAATGAGACTGGTAAAAAAAATGTATATGGGGAGGCAGAGTGGAGCCAGAAAGCACTCAAAAGGTGGGTGGGAAGGTTCATTCAGCTCACACCACTCCTACATTAGTAATGAGAGACCCAGAGGATCCTGACAGAGGCAGGGAGGGAAAACACCAGGGATCAAACCAGTGTGTGGGTCTGTGAGAGCTCTGTAAGCAGCTGATTTTCCAGTTTGCTGAGAGAATTGTAAACTATTGGGGGAAAATTGAATCAGCTCCCCAAATAAACATTTTCTTTCTACCACCACTCCTCTTTCCTCCTATTTGATTTTGGATTGAATGACATATTTTGTTTCAAAGGCTGCTTCTGCCTTCAGAACTTCAATCCAATTACTTCTGCAGAGAGGGAGAGGCACTTCTGAACAAAATGTCATTCCATTTTCACAGAAGAAAATACTGGTGACCTTTTCCCACCTTTCTTCCTTCAGCAGAACAGAACTGCCAGATTCACTGGTTCTGTTTGACCCCAGATTTTCATTCAAATGAATGAGCTGCCTGCATGGGGCTTGTCCTGCCAAACCTGTCCTGGCCAAGTTCAGAACAGAGAGATATTGGTTGGGAAGGATCTCTGAAGGTGTTTGCTCCAATCCCCTGCTCTGAGCAGAACTATCAACACTCATCCACCTTAGCCTGCCTGAATTTTTAATAACCCCAAGGTCAGAGGTTTCACAGCTTTTAAGTCACATGTTCCAGTGTTCCACCATCTGCTGGTGCATTTTCTGTTTCCTTAATGTCCAGCTGGAACCTCCCAGTTTGAGGAGTTTGTGGATGCTGTCCCTTCTCACAGCATCTGCTATTGCCAAGAAGAATTTGGCTACATCATCTTTGTAATTATCTTTCAAATCACTCCTGGTGATCCCTCCTCCTCTTCCTCTCTGCCAGACTGAAGAAGCTCAGCTCCTCCAGGCTCCCATCACAGCTCATGCCCTTTAGATCCCTGATCACATTTTCAGCTGGAGAATCTCCAGTTTTTCCACATCCCTTTTTGACCTCAGAGACCCGAAGTGACCACAGCATCCCAAAGGCAGCTCTACCACAGCTGAGTCTCTGAGTAGCCCCAAGGACAGCACAGAGATGATGTGTGACTCTCTGCTAAAGGCTGTTTTCTAGGAACAAATCCCTCAGCAGTCCAAACCACAGCTGCAGAGCTGGCCTGCCAGATAATGAGGCTTTTTTCAAGTCAGCTCCTCACTTAGAAGTGTCTGTTCAGACTGAGTGGTCCAGATTTCACCCCAGTGGGATTTGGAATATTTATTCTTGCCTCTCTTGTCTTTAACACTTTACTGCCAGGTACCACACAGCACCATTTGAACCACAAAGGTCACTTACACCACCCAATGAAGAGAAAGACCCATTTCCTCAGCTTGTCTGTGGAGTAGGTCATCACTATAGCAGTGTGTAAGTAGCAGCCTTCCACAAACATCCAGAAGAAGTTGGTCACCACAAAATAATTGTAGACAGTGGTAATACATCGACACCAGGGCTGGAAAGGAAACAGAAGAGAGTATTTTAAAATCATGGTGAGAACATTTATAAGATTCTCTATGTTGTTATTCCCCTAAAAAACCAATGGTAGAATTCACTCATGGGATGCAGACTTATCCTGTGGCTTGGCACATTATTTTAGGTGCTGACAGGAACTCACAGCTCCATCTGTGACTTTCTGCTGAGGCTGGCTTTGACCAGAACAGGCAGGATCTGCTGTATCTAAACCTGTCTGGAAAATTCAGGTTCCAGAACAAGCCTCTGAGAGGAGCAGGTGATTTGACCAGGGTGATCTGTGTCAGTGTCACAGTCTTGCTTCGTTTCCACTGAGGGCAAGAAGCACCACTGATATTTAAAGGACAAAAAGTACTTTAAAAGTATGTTTTTATCAGCCACTTCATGCCCTCTGTTCCTGCCACTGGTGCTTCCTTCTGTAAGTCACACCATGCCACAGGTCACCTCTGAAATTTGCCAGAACCTCAAGAGGAATTTTTTGTGTATCAGTAAAGGCCTCTCCTCAGAATGGCTGTGCAGTGAGAGCACTGTGGAAGCACAATTTGCTCCAGATGGGAACATCCCAGCAATAAATCCCAAGGAACTGGTGGTCATTTCCATAGTGCTGCTCACCTAAAACTTCTTTCTTACCAAGCAGACACTGAGTGCATTCCCTGAAGCACAACTCTATTTACCTGTGTTCTCTGGTATCACTGATTTTGGTCATTTTGGTCTCACCATTCTCCAGCCTTTTAATTAAACCTAGTGAAGTATTTGAAGCCCTCAGTTAAATTTATTTTAGCCTTCATATGCAGGAAATACTGATGGTCTACAGGCAGCCAACAGAGCAGCAGATGTACCACCAAGTCCAGTAAAATTCTGAGGATTAAGAGTTTATTGGGCAAGAAGCACAGTTACAAAATGACAGCCCTTCCACAAGTTGTGATCACTTATTGAAGGAAAATAAAAAGAAGAAATCTTTTGGATATGTTTAAACTTTCATTTCTGTATTATTTAATTAATATTTGAAATTTAGTTTGGCAAAGAAAAAACATTTTGTTTTCAAAAGTTTGTTTAAACCAAATTAAGTCTTCCTTCTCCTTCCCCTTCCCCTTCTTTTTCCCCTTTTTAAACAGGAATTGTGAAAAAAGAATGATATCCAAGTCAATTTTGTGCCAGAGCTGAGAGGAACTGGCCCATGGATTGGGAAGATTCTGGGACAGACAAATACAAATAAAGGTGGTGAGATCTCCCCTACATGACTTCCATAGGAGACCAGGATAAAATTAATTTTGAGCAAATCCTTTGTGGATTTCTTAATATTGAATGGTAAACCAAATTTGCACAGCTCATTAGTTGGCACCTTTCTGCTTATTTGACTGAGGATTCTTGATCCCCACCATTAGGCTCCAGATAAACTTCACCAATTCCTTCTTGATTTCTCTGTAAGCATCATAAACCTCATGCAAAACATTTCCACATTGATGCTTCTGTAATTGTGTTATTTAATCTCCACTGATCAACACAGCACAGATCATATCAACAGCTGGAATAAATGATATTCCCATTCCTTTTGATGATGTTTCTTAGACTGACCTATCCCACAATCACAAAACAAAGTTATCACCAAGCTTGTATAAAGCACCTTTCCCAAAAAGGCTGCAGAGAAAAGATGAGTTAATGAAAGCTGGGCCATGTGATGATCTGTCCTTATATTTGCAGGTTTGTATTTTCATTGCCTGTTTGTGCTCACATTTTAAAAGGTATTTGAGTGCCTGACTCCAACAGATTCTTCCTAAATAACTGTAAAAATCTCACTGAAGATTTGCAGCATTGTCATGAGAGCAGGTCACACAGCATGGAACTGTTGACCATAAAGGTCATAACCCCCCATCTTCTGGAGTGTGAGAATGTCAGAAACACAGACAGGGCAAACACTGAACTAACAGAATTTACATTTCCTCAAAGCAGAGTCTGGATGAGTAATAACAGAGATTTATGCATGGGCATCTCCTTTATGTGGGCACTAATGACTTCTCTTTTTGCTCTCCCAAAGCATGGGCCAAAGTTCAGATGTCAACTCTTACATCTGAAGAGCTGATCAAGGATGATGAGTGCCCAGCTGACATTGAAAAGCAGGGAAGTGTGGAGGTCTCCCTGAGCACGTGGCTAAGTGTCCCCTGCAATATTGATACAAAGAACTCAGCCCCCCATAGCCCAGGGCAGGGCCCTGCCACCTCCCAGCACTCACCTCATTGCTCTCATGGATGTTGTGATCTATCATTTGAAGCAGAAACCACATCACATTCCTCAGGATGAACGTGGTGATCAAGTTCCAGTGGATAATATTCCTCAGGCACCTGATACTCCTGAACAGGGAAACACACTGAAGTCAGTATGTACAGTGAATATATGCACACACACAGGAATAACTAAATAAAGCAAACAAGTTAATTCTGTTCACTGCATGGTTTATCCCCCTGTTACTCTAGAAAACAGCAGGTTTGTGTTTTTGCAAAGCCAGGTACAACTATTTGCCTTGACAACACAAGGAGCTCCCTCTGACAAGAATCAATTCAAGCAAGTGAAACAGGATCTACTGGAAAAAAAGAAATCAAACATTCAAACTGTCCTTTCATCCTTGGTTATTAGTTTTGCTCCCCTTCCCTCCATCTCTACAACAACTGGAATGACAGAAAAGCCTCAGAACAACCAGGCTGCCCTAGAGGCTGCTGAGCTGCTCACAGAAGGAGATTTTATTTGTGCTGGAGTGGCAAAGCTGGAATAGTTTACATTTGGTTAGTTCTTGAACAGGCTCACCTGGGTGAGTTTGAATTAAGGCAACAGGAGAGCATGAAGTGCCTGGTTTTCAATCCTGGGCTTAGCTGGCTGCACTTACACAAGGCAGAGCTGCACATCCTCCTTCATCAGGAAATATTTGTGTCTGGTTTTAGTCCCTCCCCAGCCCCCACCCAGGTGCAATGTAAATTATGAGCACAATGTAAAATATGAACTACAGTAAGCTGGGACACAGTTCCATAAAACCAAAGAGGGGAGATCTGAAATGTATTTGCTGCTGGAGATGCTCCAGGAGGCAGCCAGTGCATGATGCTATTGCCAGAAAACAAAGCATCACTGAAGCAAGGCAGAGTTACTCGTGACAGGTTCAGTCATTTAAGAGCAGAGCATTTCTCTTCTGATTCTCTGTGAGCTGGTAAAGGATGGCAAGTGTCAAACTGCAGCGTTGCAGTTACAGAATCTTCAGTTAAATGATCTTTTCTGGGCTAAATGCAAACCTCTCCACTTAGGAAAATCACTTCCACAGGGGTTCAAACAGCCTGAGCACTTCCTGGGATTGGGCACTGGCCATATCAGGCTCCCTGCTTGCCAGGGAAGCTGCCAGATGATGTGGGACAAACACAGAAAGTGGCTCAAAGCTGCTCAGCTGGAACTGACTGATCTCACCCCAGGGACAGCAAAAGAGAGGCACAATCCAGTAACCAACTTTTTGTCACCTCAGGTCTTTTCCAAGGCAAACAAGCCACTCTTCTTAACAACAAACACTATTTTCCTACTATAAAACACTCATTGTACTTTTCCTAGGACTAAATTAGTCAGTCTTAGGGCCAGAAGCAACCCTGTTACGTCCTTCAGCCTCACAGACCTCTCAGAGATTTCAAACAATCCAGCAAAAATACAAGTAGGAGACCTCCCACATGTGAGATACTTACAGAGAGATGCTCAGAGGTACAACCCTGCTAAGCCAATGTTAAAATAGCCTCTGAGTTTAACAACTCAGGCTGCTAGACTGAAATTGGTATTTGCTTCTGACTGCCTCAGTGACTTATGCTGAGTTAATCTGGAGAACAAATCTCCAGCTGCTCAGACTCCTTCTCTATTATTTAAGCTACAAACCCCCAAGTGCTGCTCTTGGACATGTCAGACATGTCTCACTTTGAGAATTTCACTTTTAACAAGGGCTGAGGTTCAGGGTTTGGCTTTCAGAGGAATGAGGCAGCCAAGCTGCCCGTGCTGAGCCCCACGAGCCCACCTGGCTCTGGCCAGGCTTTGAAACATCCTGCTCAGGGCTGTCCTCTGATGATCACCCCGCACACAAAGTCCTGCAGCTCTTCACCAAAACGTTTTATCCACTCCCTCCAGGTCAAGGACTGGCAGAGGAAGGGATGAGTTTGAAATGTTACTTCTAGGGAGAGAAGGAGGCAGGGGACTGAAACTAAGGAAATTCAGGTCAAACTGTGAGTTACTGAGATGAAATTGATTGCTTCTGAGAGCTCTAACAATGAAAGAAATCCACCACACTTGCCACCTGAATGTATTTCTTGGCAAGAGTAGGATAAAGGAGTTGGGGGAAAAAAAATCCTTGCTGCAGGCATCCATTTAGATACAGTTTTATCATCCCATATGCTGGAACATCACTAAATCTGGCTGGGGAAATCTTAATGCCACAAGATTTACAGCAGGACATTGGACTGGACACACAGGCAAACAGGATCAAATAAAGACTTATAGGTTTTTGTCTCATAAACAAGGATTTTTCCTCCCAGGAGGATCCCAGTCATCAAAACCACATTGTCTCCTTTGTCTTAAGGCAAACTCAGTGGGATTGATGATCTCAAAAGTCTTTTCCAACCTTGAGAATTCTGTGGTTCTGTTTTTATCTAGTGGCTACATCATCTTTGCCCTCCTTACCACTTCTTGGTTCTTACTGGTTTTTATTCTTTGCCCATCATCCCTCAGACTTTTATGATATCTGTGCAGGACCCAGAGCAAGAGGGGCTGGTCTGTGTTGGAAACCTCCAATCTTTACAGATAATTATCAAAACACTCCTTGTTTTCAAAAAGCCCCATTTGCTGAGGGAAGGTGCAAAATTAAGTAAAATATGAATGTGGCCAGCAGCTGGAATTGATCAAAATGAACCCTGAAATTTTGGCTTTGGCCATGGAACAGGAACAGCTGGCTCCCCTGTGCCACTGCCCTTAGCAAAAGCTGTATTTTGGGTACCAGGAACCTCACACCACTGCCTCATTCCCTTCTGGAGACACTGTGTGTAGCTTGGATGGTAAACAGATGCCTTCACCTGCTGAAAAGCTTCCTGTCTTTGGGGCTAACAGAGCCATGAAAGATAATCTGAGAGATGCCTGAAAGTGCCCCAGACTTCTTAAACAGCTCAGGCAGTGACGTGACCCCAGGCACAGAACTGTTTTAACATTTTCTCTTTTTTTTTTATTTTTTTTTCCCTTTCATTTTCTTTTAATAAGAATCCCAACTGGAGAATGGAAGTTTGTTATTGTTCAGAAGGAGCCCAGAGCCCGTGGTTCTGTCTCCTAACTAACACCAGCACAGAAATCACAGTGGCAGTAATGCAATTCACAGCCAAGGGCAGGGAAAGCTTGAGAAATAACTGTGTCAGGTTTGTAGTGGGGAGGGAGAATCAGCAGGATAATGAAGTGTGTGGAGGCTGCAGGGCACAGCAGTGCAGAGCTGCAGTCGATGGAACAAGGGAACAATCTCTTGGCAGCCACCTGAGAAAGCTGCTCTCATTTTCAGGCACTGCTGGTGGGTGGAATTACTGTAATTTAGTATGTGTAAAGCATCTGGAGGGGTACTGGGGTAAGGGTCTGCTCATTCCAGGCTGTATTCATGTGGGATTGCTCTGCTGGGCTCAGGAATTCATCTCTGTGGCCAGGCTGGAGCCTGAGGTGGGCACTGAGTGAAGGACATTCCCAAACTGGGCAAGGAAAGTGGTGAACAACAGGAGACCTGCAGCACAGCTACTGTTTGCTGAAAGGACCAAGCTGACCTTGTCATAATTATTCATCTCAAAGCCTGAGGGAAAAAACCTTCAGAATATTCCTAGGAGTCATTTGTCCTCCACAGGTCTTTTCCAGGCTCTTTGTAGACAGAAGGTACCTTAAATTCATAAGCCTTAATTTAAATGTAAATACTCCTGTTATTCATGAAAATGACCTGTCCCCTTTTGAAAACCTAAACAGTCATAGCAGTCTTCTATGACAATGTGAGCCCACAGTTCTCTTCTCCTTGATTAATGACTGGTTTTGCTTCATGGAGTGGAAAAGTAACCAAGCCTGTGCTCCAGGAGCAGCAAGAACAACCCTCACAGGCAGCACAGAAAAAGAATTCACTGCAACTGGCAGGAGGTGGAATTTAAAACACACTAAGCTGTGTTACAAGTTAGTGAATTGGGCTTTTCTGGAGACACAGGGGTTTGCATGAGTGAATTCCCTCAAAATCTGGAAGCTAAGAAATGTGGGGTTGTTCTTAGCTCAGGAGGGGGATGTCACAACCTGGGGGTTGTGGCAATGGCAACGTGAGGAAAATGAGAGCACAGAGAGCAGAGAGCTGCATCTCAAGAGGGAAAGAGGCACGTGGGACAGGGGGAAATGGGAGCTGAGGGCACTGGGTGCTGAACTGCTGCTTCAGGCACAATTACAGCACTGCTGGGAAGGAACTGTGCCTTCCCTAGCCCACAGAATCCGATGATGGAAGGTTTCCTCTTCCTCCTCTTGTCAGGTAACATCGTTTATGCCATTTCCACTTGCTTTACAAGCCCTGATGTGTGCTGAACGGTGCAAGCTTCCAGGAACAGCAGCACAAATCACCATGTGCCAGAGAAGGCTGGCACATCACAAGGCACCACAGGCTGAGGCCATGGGCTTCCACTGAGGAGGGATTAATTATTTCCTTCCTACTCTAATCCTTTTCAGACAAAAATCACTGGTCAAAGCTTTGGCTGGACTCTTCTGCTAGCTCATCCCTGGTGCCTGGGTCTGAGGATGGGTGGAATAAAGAGAGAAGTTGCAGCAATTCAGTCACCACATTCAGACTTAATGACTGAGGCCAGAACATAAAGACACAAGAATTTCCACGTTCACTCAGACCAATGTGTCATTTAGCTGGGACTCAGTCCCTGTGGAGATCAGTAAAAATTAATTTGGGAAAGAGCACTGGAAACAGGGGAGTTGAACTGCAAGCTGTGCCTTGCTCTTACCACCTTGCTCCAGGCAGTCAGAAGATAGTCCTGATTCAGAGACTGCATTTAAACACATTAAATGACCTCACTGGCAGCCCCAGCTCCTCACAGGAGTCACTGGACTCCTTCTGTGGTCACTGGGGTCACACCATGGATTATTCCACTAACACTGAAGAGCTCACAACCTGCTATTCACAGTAAAACACCTTTGACTGTGTGGATTCCACTTTTCTGCTTGCCTGCTCCCTCCCAGGGGCTGGATGGGGAGGCATTTCCTCACAACTACACCCCTCCTGTCCTTTGGGAACTCCAAGGGGAAGGAACAGAAAAAGCCTGGATCTGGACAGCAGGAATCTGCTCATCCATGGGCTGTGGGAGCAAGCTGGGAGGGCTGATTGGTGCTGCATCCTGAAGTTGCACAGTTTTGCAGCAATTTCACTTCCAGTTGTGCCTGACAGCAGATTTTGGGCAGGAAATACCTGCCTGCAATACAGCAGGCAGGTCAGACAGGTACATGCAAGGGGTGTTGTCACCCTGAGTGAAGGAAGGGGCAGAAGGAAAAGGATTTCCTTGAGAAGGAGAGAGAAGAAGGACAGACAATTTCTGACTTGGGGAGGGAAGATATTGCCACTGGAGGCATCTTGGCTCTGTAAATGAAAGGGTTCATTGGTTCCTCATGATTTCTTAACAACCAATGCTCTCCCTGCTGAATGGAATCCAGACACCTCCTCCTGACAGGGCAGGAGTTTCTGGTGAGGGTCAGATGCACAGGAGTCCTGCTGTGGGTTTGAGCAGAGGTGTCCTCATGTTTTCATGTCTTCACATCTTCATGTTTTTATGTCTTCATGAGTCAGACAACTGGTGAAGGGGTAAGAAGCACAAATTCTCCTCTATCCTTCCAGTTGGAGGGAATGATGAAGGAAGGACAAGGAGGAGCCAGCAGATCATCAATGCCTGGCTCAGAGCACAGTGTCACCATGAGAATTTTGTGTTTTTTTCATCACAGGTTGGTTTACATGACACCAAAGCTGTTTCAAAGGCTGGTGATGTGAGGCTTTGGGTAGAGGAGTGTAGCAAGTGACAGCACACTCTCATGGGAGACTGAGCCATGAAGTGTCTTGTGTAACATTTACAGGAATTTGGGGACAACAGCAGCAGAGCCTGTGCAGAGAAGGGAAACAGAGCTGGGGAAGGACCTGGAGCACAAGTTTGATGAGGAGCAGCTGAGGAACAGGGAGTGTTCAGTCTGCAGAAAAGGAGGCTCAGGGGAGACCTCATCACTCTCTAGAACTCCCTGACAGGAGGGGGCAGCCAGGTGAGGGAGGGGCTCTGCTCCCAGGGAACAGTGACAGAACCAGAGGAAACAGCCTTAAGCTGCACCAGGGAAAGTTTAGATTGGGTATTAGGAAAAATTTCTTTGCTGAAAGGGTGATCAGGCATTGGAACAGCCTGCCTAGGGCAGTGGTGGAGTCAGCATCCCTGGAAGTGTTCAAAAAACATTTAGATGTGATACTTGGGGACAGGGTTTAGAAGTGGAGCAGGCAGTGCTGGGGTAATGGTTGGACTCCATGATCTTGGAGGTGTATTCCAACCTCAGTGATTCTATGGATCTACAGGAAAATGTGTGTACTCCAGTGAATCCAGAGTCTCCACCTCTGGCTGTGCTGGCCCAAACCAGATGAGATTACCTGGGATCTGGGATGGGCCTCCCTCTCAGCACACACAGAGTACTCAGCTCAGCTCTGCAGCAGGCTGGACACGAAGAAGCAATTAAGGTGGAATCCAACATGCTTCTCCTTGGCCTTCCTAATTAGTAAATCAAGAGCCAGGAGCAGTGTGAGAAATTGCACACAACAACCTCTTTCTCTGATCTGAGAAGAGACCAGTTGTTCCCTGACTCGATTTCCTGCCATGGGCATCTGAACTGCCTCGTGTGCAGGGTGTCAGGGCTGGGCTTCCACGAAGGGAAACAGCAGCAAAGGGAAAAAAGCACAATTCTGCAGCAGCTGACTGCAGCCTGGGTCAGATGTGGGCAGAAAGAGCTTCTGATTGTTGGTAGAGAGAGGACGTCCTGCTAATTATTTCCACCAAATGACCTTAATTGTGGGATTCAATAGAGGAAGCAGAGAAGTAGAAACCCCATTCTTTTGACTTGCGAAATTGTGAGATCTGGAAAGGGAGAAAGAAAATCACATCAACTCTTTCTCTAGAGGTAGCCTCACTGATTCAGAAATGGACATCTATAAATAGCCCTGATAAAACTCAAAGTAGCTTTCTGTTGATTTATTGTTTTTTTTCTCACTCTATCCATACAGTGGTACTTTTCCTCTGGGATGCTCAGAGCCACTATTTTCTGATTCAAAGCATGAGACAAACAATTAACATTAACAATCATAATAATGGGCCAGCGTGGTTGAAAGCTCACTGAATTAGTTGAATCATCTGCATAGAAATAATTGCAAATGAAAACTTTATTAAGGAAGCTTGGAAACCTTCTATTAATTAATGCAGTATTCCATTAATAATGATGTTCAATTAAGACTGCTGTCCCAAAGTCTCTCTGAAAACAGCTGATAGGAGAAATAAGAGTGCACTTTGCTGGAGCCCTTCCCATTCCACAACTGGTACACGCCAGAAGGAGAATCATGGACAGTACTTTAAAAATTATTTCCCCTCTTTAGTCTTTTCTAGGGCAAGCAAAGCACATGTACAACCCATAAATGGCGTGGAGTGGGAAGAACACCTCAGAGCAAGTTATTTCCCAGGCTCTGTGCCTGTCAGGGCCTATTTGCTTTCACCCACATGGAAACCTCCCCTGAGGTCCCCACGGTTTTCCCTGTGTGCTCAATCAAGGCACATATTCTGCAACTCCTAATGCTTCCAGATGGGAACAGCAGCAGGAGAGGCTGGCAGGGAAAATCAGCTTCTTGGTGGCAGTTGCCTGGGGGAATGCAAATATTCCCCCAGGAAAAGCAAGGGGCAGGTGCAAGGGAAGAAGGGAAGCCTGGGAGGAAGTGACAGCTTTATCACAAGGACAGGAGCGAAATGCTCAGGTGAAGAGAAGCAGCTTCCATTATTTAGGATGTGCAGAGACCCTAAAAATAAACCCACTGTGGAACCATCTGTGCATCTGTCTCTTCCAAAGCTTCATTCTCCTGCCTTCAAGCTGGTTTTTAATCACAGGGCATGGGGCATTCTGCCTGCTTTAGGCACAAAGGCTTTCAGCACTGATGTTCCTGAGTTGGGAAGGATGCAGCCAACACAACACATGACTGGCAAGGCAGCCCCAGACTGGCTGTGCTCACTGCTTAAACAAGAGATAACTGAAACCTAGCCCCTGCATACCCCAGTCTGAGAACACAACTTGACTGTGCTGTCAAGCCTTCCTCTGGAGAAAATTCCCAATTTTCACAAGAATGATAAAAATATAGGTGATTTCATTCAGTGCAGCATGTGATTGTGGCTGAAGAAACCCAATTTGCTCTAATTTGCTTTGTTAAATGGTGGTCGGATGTCAGTAAATTTTGAACAAAGAGAAAACAGGGCTGCAAACACCTTTTGAGCAGAAAACACCTTGCAGCTCAGGTTTCCTGACACAGGTTGTAGTTTCAGTCCACACTATGTGTGTTGGTTTGCCCTGGCCCAGTTTCTGGTACCAGGGGTCACAGAGATGGCTCCTGTGAGAAGCTTCTGCAAGCTTCCACCATGTCCAGGAGAGCCAATGGCTCTGGAGATGGACATGGAGATGGACATGGGGATGGACATGGGGATGGACATGGAGATAGACATGGGGATGGACATGCTGCTGGCCAGGACTGGGCCAATGAGAGAGGTTGTAACGCCTCAGTGATGACAGATTTAAGGAGAAAATCAAAACAAAGTCACGGGGTTTGGCTGCTGGTCAGAGAAGAAGGGGATGAGAACATGTGAGGGAAACAACCTGGAGACACCAAGGGCAGTGGAGAAGGAGGGGCAGGAGCTGGAGCCAAGATTCCTCTGCAGGCTGTAGTGAGACCCTGGTGGAGCAGCTGTGCCCCTGCAGCCCCTGGGGATCCACAGGGAGTGCAGAGATCCACCCACAGC
>VZRX01020673.1:56661-72527 GCA_013398075.1 Notiomystis cincta
TGCCCCTGGGGGAGCTCCCATTTCAGCCGTTTTGGGAGGGCTCTGTGCCCCTGGGGGAGCTCCCATTTCAGCAGTTTTGGGAGGGCTCTGTGCCCCTGGGGGAGCTCCCATTTCAGCAGTTTTGGGAGGACCCTCTGCCCCTGGGGGAGCTCAGGGAGCTGCAGGTGCGGTTTGGCTTCCCAGGGGATGGACTCCTCTCCCATGGCAGGGGAAGAAAATCTCAGTGATGGACTGACCAAACCCCCCTGCCCTGTCCCCTGAGCTGTCAGTGGGAAGGAGGGAGGGACTGGAGGGAGAAGGTGTTTGAAGGGCTTATTTCACTTCTCATTATCCTCCTCTGATTGTGTCAGTAATAAACTCACTTTGCAACTCAAGCTGAGCCTGTCTTGCCCTTGCAGTGTTTCTCCCAGTCCTTAACTCATGAAACATTTGTTATTATTTCCCTTCTCCCTCCTCTGCCCAGCTGTGCCAGGGGAGGGTGAGCGAGTGGCTCTCGTGGTGCCTGGAGTTGGGGCCAGAGTCAAACCACGACACTGTGGAAGGGTGAAAGTTTTCCCTGGAGAGTGACCACTGCAGCTGGATTGCACAAATCAAAGAAGGACTTCAGAAGCCAGACAGTGAGAGCTCAGAGAAGCTGATCTGGCTTCCAGCCACTGTTTAGGAAACATGAGTGCACAGCATGTCCTCATTCATAATCCCCTTGTGAGATTATAAAAAACATAAAAATATGAAACAAAATTAATTTAAATGACCAACTAGAGAATTCAAGGGTTATGGGCTCTTTTTTTTTTCTTTTAATACAATTACACAATTAGCAAAGTTCATTACATTATCTACATTTGCAGATACTGTGGGGATAAACCAAGGAGGAAAGTCTGAGCTGCTGATGCTGCTGTTCACACTCTCCTTGGCCTCATTTGCACCAAGACATGGTGTGAAATATTTAATTATTTTGGAGCACTTGGCCAGGAATTCAGGAAAGATTGGAAACCTTCCAGATAACCATTCCTATGCTTGGTCTAAATTCCTCACCCTCCTGGTGCTCACTGGGCATTAGGAAATGTGTCCAGTGGCTCAGCCTGGGCACGTCCCCAGGGAAGCTGCTGTTCCAGGGGTGACAGAAGCTTGCACCTCTCCCCTGTTTCATGTTTTAGCTGACAGAAAAATGTGAAGCAGCAGAATTCACAGAACCATAGAACAGTTGAGGTTGGAAAAGATCCTCAAGTCCAGCCATTGACCCAGCACGACTGAACTCTGTCCCCAGGTGCCACATCTGCATGTTTTTGGAGCATTTACAGGGGTAGTGACTCCACCACTGCCCTGGGCAGCCTCTTCCAATCCCTGACCACCCTTTCAGTGAAGAATTTTTCCTTAATATCCATCTAAACCCCTCCTCATACAACATGAGGCCACTTCATCTCATTCTGTCCCTGTTCCCTCTTCCTGACCCCCCTGGCTGTCCTCCCCTCTCAGGGAGTTGTGCAGAGCCAAAAGCCCCCCCTGAGCTTCCTTTTCTCCAGGCTGAGCCCCTTTCCCAGCTCCCTCAGCCTCTCCTGGGGCTTCAGCCCCTTCCCCAGCTCCAATCCCCTCTCTGGACATCCTGCAGCACTTAAATCATCTTTTAGATTAGGCAGAAGAGAAGGTTCCTGAGTGCTGAACAACAACAGTGGAGTTAGTGAGGGACCTACATGTGCAATTCCATGGGTGAAAACTGAAATTGAACCATTTAGCACTTGAACAGTTGCAGATGCATCCAAACATCATCTTGAAAACATATTCTCTGATTTTTCTTCCCAGAGATGACTCAGGATGTGGTTTTTTTCCAATCAAATTGCACTCCTGAGTATGATTCATATATAAACTGCAAAGACCCAACTTTGCTTTCCTCCTTTCTCTGAAATCTTGGAAAAGTTGCAATGTCTTCTTCACTGAACCCAAAACCTTTCCATCATCGTTAGAAGTAGAACACACAAGTTTTACCTTGCCAGTCAACACAGATCGAGATCTTGTAAGAGCAGTTCTAGAATCAGAATTCAAACAAGCTCATGTCCATCTCCAAAAACTCACAGCCAAAATCTTGGCAGCAACAGAAATGTAACCAGCAGTAACAAATTTCTAGCACAGGACAGAAATCAGCCTCCAAACCTCAGGTCAAGAAAGGAACTGAGTAAAAGCATTTCATAAATTCCTGATGCTCTAGTTTAACTCCAGCTTAAATTTTTCCTCTACCACGCTGCTCCAGGACGCCTCTGCTCTGTGGGCTGGAAATCATCCTTTCATACCCACTCTCCAATCTGCCTGTAGAGCACCTATACCCATTTTTCCTTGCACTGAGGCTGTCCGTGATTGTAAGCAGCTCTTCAGACCCCAGTGTTTATCCAATGGTGATGTATTTTTGGGCAGCAACACCACTCCTCAGTGGCTTTCATTGTGCTAGCTTACAATACCACACTTTCAGATGCAGCTTATGAAACCTGTCACTTTTTAAGGACAGAGATCTCTGGGCACACTTTTAATTACTGATATTATTCCAGGAGCTCATGAGGGCCCTGCTCTCTGGGTTTGGGTTTTTTTTGTGTGTGTGGTAGGCTCTACACAAAGAGTGGAAAGAACAAGTCCTGCAGATGTGAGATGAAGAGGGGGTGAGTAAAGGCAGTGGGAAGCAAAGACAATGGCCTGAGGTTAATCAACAGGAAAAGTGTTTGTGGCCTTCATCTGAGTTCATCAGATGAGACTCTTCACACACATTCAGGCAGCACAGGCACTTCAGATGTTTTGTATTCAAAGATGGCCCTCTCATTGGGTTTGCTCCTATTTACAGAGCTCCGTATTTTTCATTCCTGCCTTTCTCTGTGGACTCTACTGTGGATTATTACAGGATGGGACAGAGCTGTCCTCAAACCTGCAGCCACTGCACCCAGCCCACTCCAGTGTTTATGCTGAAGTTTAAAAATGCCACTTGCCTGAATGGAGGCTCTGCTGTTGGAGTGGCAGATGAACAGACTGACCCAGGCTGGGTGGGAAGGCAGGAGATGAGGGGGCATGGAGCACTGAGATGAACTCTGTTATGTGATGTCCTGACCTGGGATTTGTCTTCCTTCTTGCTCCACAACAAGAAAGGACTGTGCCCTAGATCTGGAGCCTGCTCTGCTCTAATCACATCAGAAACATCCTCCTTCTAAACCAGAACTGATTGTGCAGATCTCCTCTCCACCTGAGATATCCTCAGTCTGCAGGTTCTGAGAGGTGTCAGATCACTTTGCTCTATGAAACCTGCCCTGTACTGATGCTCTGCATTTCTCCTGACAGGAGAAATATATAATCAAATAATAATTTGATTAAACTCTTCCATTCTTATTGACAGAGGCCTGCAGCAGCAATCCTGCCAGCTGCACACCAGACTGAAGAGCAGGAGGATAGTTTAAAGGAGCTTGGAACAGGAGAGGATAAAGGAAAGTAGACAGGAGATAGTTAGGGGTAAACAAAAGAAAAAAACCCACCATATTGTTTTAGGAAAAAAATGTTTCATTCTTTTGGGGAGAAATAATATGTGGGATTTATGAAATCTGTATGTAATCATAAGAAAGAGTGGGGACACTGCCTCAAGCCTATGAAAAAAAAAAAGTTTAGATGCTTTACTGGGGAAATAGAGCTAAATTTAGGGGCAACAGGAAAGCAGAGTTTCCCTCTAAACCTCAATTTGCTTTCACTGCCACTCTAATAGTGACAAAAGATGTTATGACAATGTTTGTGGGTTTGGTTGTTTTTAGAGCTGCCTTTCTCCAGCAAGGACATGTGATTTTTAATCTCCAGCCTATCTTCCTGTCAGCACCATCCTCTGTTGGATTAAAACTCAGCAGGGACGTAGATGCTTCCCAGAACAAATACCTTTCTTCCCCTACTTCTTCTTTGATAACCACTGCACAAATAAAACTTCTTTTGATGGAATCCACTCAGGTCACTGCTGGCCACTGCCAGCACATTGTTAATAACAAGTCAGAGTTTTACAAAGGACTCCTATCCCACCTCAGAGGCTGCTCTAACAGCACAGTGACAAGGGAAAATCCAGGACAAAGCAATCTGGGTTTCTGCATTATCAGCAACAGCAAAGGAAAAATGTGATTCAAAAGAAGTATTTCAATATTTTTTTGTTTGTTTGTTTGGTTTTGTTCTGTTTTGGTTTTTTTATTCTTTTTCCTTCAGCTTGATTGGTATTACTGATAGCAGGATTCCTCCTGTGGAAAATTTCTGCTTTAGCAGTGTGAGATTGTGATTCAGTGGGAAGATGAGGCTGAGTCAGTGGGAGCTGCCTGTGTGCACCTGAAGGAGGGAGCAAACCTTGGCTGTTAATGAGAACAAACAGACTCTGAGACTCCCAGCAGTGCAGATCCATTCAGCAATGCCAAGGTGAAGTGCCCTGAGCAAATCTCTCCAGGTCCTGCACTGAAGATCAATCCACCTCTACAGCACACTCTGTGCACAAATTCTTTCTCCTTCTTGCTGTATTCCTTTTGGTTTGTGAGGCTGTCTGGTTTTGCATGGTACAGGCAGCACAGTGCTCACAATTTTAAGACCACCTTCATTTAGACCTTGAGGAACTAATGCTGACTTTGACCTTTAGGAGCTGCCTTGGGGATTCATTGGCATTCAGGCAGTGTGGCAGCACCAATCAAGCCCTCTCCCTCACTTTTTATTATTTAGGTGCTAAATGAAATGTTTACTGGCTTGTTTGTCATGGCCCAGGTTCAGATGTGGCACAACTGGAGAAAACAAGGCTAAAATGGGTCTTCAGAGGTAAAAGGGGCCCCTGGCTTAATTCTCATCGTCCTGGGGTCTCACAGACACAAATGGCAAATGATTTCATCACCTCCTGCCACATCTGAGCTCCCTGACCCTCCAAACAGGTTGTGTGATCCCTCAGTGTTTAGGGCAGTAGGACTCTTCTGCTAAATGGAGGGTGGGTTGTGAACGAAGGATGAAGTTGCTTAAGGAATGGATGAAGAGTGAAGCTGGGGACAAGCTGACAGGATAAATTTGGAATTACAGGGTGTAGATCCAGTTCTTCCCTTCCCACTTCAGCACAACTGAGGACTAAGCTCCCTGGGCTGGGGCAGCATCAGTGATGGTGAAGCTCATCACCAAAAGCAGAACACCCTCCTGAGCAGCTGGGCACCACAGCAACACCTTTTGCCAAGCCAGCCAAAACCTTCACCTGCTCCTAAAACCCCCTGAGTGAGAGATCCCAAAACCTCCCTGGCAGTTCCAACAGGGCAGGTGTGCTCCAGTCTCCCCCTGCAGACAGGGCTGCCTTTGGGATCCATCTGCACTGACAGAGCAAAGGAAAATCGAGCAGGTGATGGGGCAGAAGCACAAAAATAAGGAGGAGATGTAAAACTTGAATCTTCCTGGAGGTCTCCTCTATTTTCACCCTCAGCAGGGACTCATGGAGTGAGGTAGATGGATGGAGTGGGGTGGGACTAAGGAAAGCAGATTTCTGCTTTCAGTCAAGATGAGGAATTATCAGACTGTACTTTTTTGGCCAGGAATTACCTAAATTATCTCCTTTCACTCAATTCCATTCTATCTTCTTCCATCCAAAGTGAAACACGATTAAAAAAAGCGCCCCAAATAACAGAAATTGATCATGAAAACTGATTTGTTCTTGGGGCACTTTATAGAGGTAAATGTGATGAAGATGTCCATAACCCCGAATTTGGGGAGGGACAACCTATAATGGAACATGAATTTGGGCTGCCTTCACTGGAACACCTCTAGAACTTTGGAAAATGGATCTATCTCGACAGACCCTGAGGTATTTCATGCTGGTTAACTCTGGCTGCACACTGGACATGTTTTGCATGACACAGTGGGAATTTGAAAAGATGTTCTATCTTAATTCACAGCATGTACAGGGAAATACTTAATTGCCACTACTCAGTTGCTGTTTCTAATGTTGAAGCTCATTGCAAAATTTAAACCTGAAAGTTTAAATAACAGAAGAACAATTTAGAAGAGTTCAGCTGGGCCACCTCTGTGTTCAAAGCTGGATACATTTATACCATCCTACCTAATTGTTTTTGTGTTATTTACTCAAGCATTTAGAAAAGATTGAGCATAAAAGCAGGGAATATAGTTATTGCAATGAATAATTTGCATTCTTTATTCAGTGCAAATTAATTCAGGTCTCCAAGCACTGTGGGATTAGCTTTATATGCACTGTAGAGGGCTTGAAATGGAAGTTTAAATTGATGCATCATAACAGTTCCCATCTAATGTTTTAAGGTGGATTTTTTTTGTTTCCATTAGCATAGATTATTCTGTTTATAGATGCTGGAGTGCAGGAAGATTCCTATTGTTATTAGAAAAGACCTTGTTAGGAATGCTCAGAAGACTCAGCTAAGACTTTAGGGATGCTCCACTCCAGGAAAACAGCAATTCTTGCACTGAGGTCACTGTCAATCATCCTGCTGTACTCCTGCAGAGGGGGAGGATGTCCTCCACCCACAGTTTATCCTCTGTTATTAGGACAAGGATTCTCTCAAGGATTATTGTGGCACAGCACTTAGTGGAGCTGGTTTTAAGTTCAGGTTGAACTCTCCTGGACAGCACAGCACAAATTATACAGAAATGCCAGTCAGAGAATCCAAGAAATAACACAGAATTAACCCACCAGGCCACTCCTACGAAAATATATTCCTGTGATTCAGGCTGTGGACATACAATACATATGATGACTTATCCACATCTACCTCTTATTTCTCACTAATTTTCCTTTCCTCCTGTCCTTTCCCTTCCCTGTAGCCCTAACTCTGCTTTCACTGACATCTCCATTTGTCAAACTCCCTTCTGCACCCTGGACCAGACCAGGGAGGGGTTTCCATGCAGTCTCCTTGATTTGCATTCATCATTTCATGAGCACTGCTGGGAATTAAGCTCCGCTAATGATGTTCCTCTTTTTATTTAAAAAAACTTCTAAGCCCTTTAATGAAAGAAAACCCGAAATTAACCCAAAGCAAAATGGAAAGATTTCATTCTGTCTCCTTTGGTTTAGATCTGGGTTTTAGCTGTCAGGGAATGCAAGACATTACCATGTTCTGCCTTGTGAGAAAACAAAACTTGCCCCCAAAACTTGCAGCTTGACACACTCAGATCCTTGTTTCCCTTAATGAAGAAATCTATGCTCACTGAATTTTTTTTAATACTTCTGCTGCATCAATAAATCATGTTCAGTTCTTTCCCTGACTCCAAACAGGCCTGAGCTCCTACGCTCAGGAGGAGCCCATCTGCACATTAGTCAGCAAAACCACGGATGTGCTCAGGAACATAAAAGCCACCACCACTTCTCAGGACCATCCACGAGCTGGACAGAGTCATGAGAGGGCTTGAGCAACCCAGAAAGCATCACCCAACCGAGTTAGAAACATGCAAACACATTACTCACCTCAAGCACAAGAAAAGCATAAAGGCAACTATAAGGGCCCCTACTGAAATACAGTGCCCCAGGTAGTTTATGATGAGAGCAATCTTGTAATGGAGAGCATACTTCCTCTGGAGGTAAAGAGACAACAGGGTTAAATCAGCATCAGTCTCCAAGCACTGGCATTCAGGAACAGTTCATCACTTCAGAAAACAGTCATTATTTCTCTCAACTTTACCGTGACATAACAGGCCCAGGGCTGATGCCTCTGGGTAAGGTAAATGTATTGCCCAGGTACACAAATACAGCCTTGGTGTCATTTCAGTTTGGGATTTGTTCACACTTTCCTACAAATATCTGCAAAAAAAGTTATTTTGTCCCCACTTTTTTCCCTTTGTGTTTTGTTTTTGCCATTTCCTCAAGTTTTCTTATTTTAAACCTTTGTCATTTTAGGCGACAAACCTACCAAAGACACATTCTTCTCAGAGTTTCAAAAGTTATAAAACATTATTTTCTTAGGAAAAAGCACCATCTTAACGAGCCAGGTTATGCCACTTTCCTACTCAAATGGATTGGTTTTCACCCCAAAATGTCAGTAACAATAAATAATAAGCCCTTTCCACACAGGCAGATTTTCCTTTGAAGGACTTTCCTTGCAGGGTACCATCTTTATCCTTGAAAGCCAGGGCAGAACCAATGCAGACTGAAAGAGCTGGAACCTGCTGGTGTTTCTGGAAGAGCCTGACAAGCCAGGGATCCTGTTGTTTTTAGCATTAACCCAAATATGTGGTGAAATTTCCTGTATTAGTGTCTATTTCCTAGGATGTGGGGGAGATTGTTGGTAGGTTCTTGATGCTGTAAACCAAACAAATAAATACAGAATTGCTCCCACCTAAGGCAGTGACTTTAGGGATGTGACCAAAATTTGGCCTTGCAGAAACCTCTTTATTGGTAGGCTGCTGTTGGCTTTAGAGAAAAGAGAAACATCTCCTCTCTTTGCCTGGCTAGGAAGAAGTAGAAAGACACTATTCAGATAAATACTGAAGCTGGCTAAAAATGGACAGAGTTTTTGCTACAGGAAGACTAAATCTCCCTGAAAAAGATATTTATTTATTAGTTTTGTCATTTATTTCTTCTCAAGTTAAGCAGATCTTTCCCCATGCTGGGATGTTGCTCTCCTTCAGAAGAATGAGGCTATTAAAAACCAACCACCTACATTTCCTCCCTTGTGGTAAAAATATGGAAGTAAAATCCTATAAATGGCATCATTTTTTTAAAAATTTTGGTTGAACTTCTTTTTTATTTTTTCATTTTTTTCCCTAACAATTTTCCTCAACATTTTACTCCAGTGAAAGGAATTTGTCAGTGAATGAATGTTTGGCTGAAACTACAACCAGCAGCTGTAGTTAATCTGTTCCATTGTTCTGTGAAGATAAGCATCTTCCAGCACTTTCCCAGAGAGCCAGGGAGCTCTCTTGGAATCATTTTTTGTGATGAAACCTGCCTATATCTTCAGCTCACAGAATAATGTGCTGTTTCTGGACAGAACTCAACCACTCAGAGTATTTTCAAGTCTACTATAAAATCCCCTAAAATAAACTTCCCCATCCACAGACCCATTTTTGAATCGCCTGGAGGTGAAAAGGGAAAAAAAAAGCAACAAAACAAAGCTATGGAATGCAAATTACACTGTGTTTTATTTATCCTTCAGTGGAGGGGACACCTAAAAGGAAAGAAAACTCTCTTGACCTGTTGTGCCTACCTGTGCACTGCTGTATTTATTATTCACCAGTGCCCTGGCAAACTGCAGGGCTCACTGACTCTCCTGCCTAATTCACAGAGCCAGAGGATCACAGAACATCTCCAGGGATCCAAAAGGATCACTGAATCCAACTCACTGCTTTCACATCAAAATCCAAACCATCTGATTAAGAACTTTTCTTCAGAACTGCTCATTTAGTGATAGAAATCTCCTGGAAGATGGCAAACCTTGCACGAGGTTCCTGCTCTTTAAGTCAGACCCTCCTTTGGCTCCTGACCACTATTTTAACTTCACTCCAGTTTTAAGAAGGTGTAGTTCAAAACATGAGAAGACTAATTGGAAAAATAAAATTATTAAGCTGCTGTTTGATGCACTGATGCTGAAGGAAAAACAGGCACGACTTTCATATTTTCTGCTTCTGACACTAACAAGGTTTCCTGAAGGCAAATTCAAATATCAGAGAAACAAGAACTGCCTCGGTGCTTATGGAAAACTAAGCTGACAGGGTGGCAAGATCACTTTCCACCAGCCTCCATGCAATCTGCCTCTCTGCTGGAATGGGGTGCAACACCTTCAGGGCTGAAAATCACGTGCCCAGAAACTCATGTGTTTGTTCTCCAAAGCTCAGCTCATGTAAAATACTTGCACAGCCCTTTTCTGGCTCACCCTCTTGGACACTGATACAAATTTCAAATGTCAACAACCTTCTCCTGTTACCCAATATCCTTCTGCTTTCAGGAAGATGTTCTACTTCACTAAAACAGATTTAAATTCTAGTCAGGCTTAGGAGGAGGGTTGCTAGATTAGAAATGAGCTAGAAAAGGAGATTATAGAATTCTGGAGTGGTTTCAGTTGGAAGGGACCTTAAAGGTGATCAAGAATGCCACCTACTAGACCAGGTTGCTCAGAGCCCTGACTGGGTCCAACCTGACCTGGAACACCTTCCAGGGATGAGGAATCCAGGGATGGGGAATGCAGAGATGGTTTTACTCCCTGGCCACAGCAGCTCCCACCACTGGAGTCCTGTTCCATGGCACACCTTATGCACCACAGCCACGCCAGGCAGCGCTGAGGTGTCTCTCACGAGCTCCTACCAGGCAAGCTGAGGAAGGACAGCACAAGGTCTTTGCCTGCACTCACTTTGCACATCTCAGGCACATCTGTGGGTTCCCCACAGGCAGGTTTCAGGTTAATGACAGAGTCATTCTGTCTAGAGCACTTTTCCCCTTGCTTCAGCCGGAACGTGACTGCTCAACCTGCCCTAGTGAGAGATTTGAATCAGTAACCACCTAACAGCAGCACTCTTGGACCTCTGACAAGGATCTTGCTTCCTCTAACACAACTTACTGACAGGTCCTGCCAGCGTTTACAGCTCGTGTCTCCCTGGGAGGCTCCACATGCCATTGCCAGTCCAGTCACTTCTGATTTCCTCCTGGTGCCAGGATGATCTCAGCACCAGCACAGCTTAAGGATACCTCTCCAAAGACTTCCAGAAGCAACTGGGAAGTATCTTTGTCATCCCAGACGCCTCTGAGCTCACTGCTTTCCTGCTCTGAGCCAGCTGGGAGCTGCTGTGGCTGCTGTGACCGTGCTCCTACGCAGGATACATTAGTCTGAGCCCAGCGTGGTGCTAACTCAGCTACTCAGCTTGAAGCCACCTCAAAACATCAGCAGAAGCAAATTCATATTCGGCTGCCACAGACCACAAGACCAAAGTTCCTGATTTACAGCTCTTGTTGGAGGCTAAGATGTGTCTTTTGCTGCCTGAGACATTCACTTTTCTTCTAAGAAGAGCAGAGATTTGTGCTGGATGCAGCAAAGGCCCTTTTGACACAGGAGCCTGTAGGCTGAGGAGATTCTTTCCATTTGTCACACACCATGCCACCAAACAGCCAGCTGCATCAAAATTGTTTCTATGCCTCGTTCCTGTGCCTGGAAGAGGAGCCAACTATTTGTTCAGAGGGTGAGATTCAGTCTGTGAGGGCACCAACACTTGGGCACCCACCAAAGCAAGGGTCACAGGCAGCTGTGCACACACAGGCACCTTGTGTCCCCTGGGGTGCACCTGGGACATTTTGTGATTCCTGGTGACTGACCTCCATGGCTGCTGCTGAATCAGAATTTTTAAGGTTGGAAAAAACCTCTAAGACCATTGAGTCCAACCATGCTCCCAGCACCACTGAACCCTGTCCCCAAGTGCCACATCCACAGGGGTTTTTTTGAACACTTCCAGACATGGTGACTCTACCACTGTCCTGGGCAGCCCCTTCCAATGCCTGAACACCCTTTCAGTGAAAAAAATTTCCCTAATATCCAATCTAAACCTCCCCTGGCACAGCCTGAGGCCTCCTGTCCCTGTTCCCTGGAGCAGATCCCAAATCCCCCTGGCTGCCCTCTCCTCTCAGGGAGTTGTGCAGAGCCACAGGGTCCCCCTGAGCCTCCTTTTCTCCAGGCTGAGACCCTTTCCCAGCTCCCTCAGTCTCTCCTGGGGCTCCAGACCCTTCCCAGCTCCGTTCTCTTCTCAGGACATCAAGGACACAGGTTTTCCAAAGGACTGCCATGTGCCAGATGCACGAGCAGAGTCCCTCAGCTCCTGCCACAGGTCTCAACCACAAGCAGAGCAATGATGCATTAATATAACCCAGTGAATGTGTGTCACTGAGCTGATCCACAGCTGAAAAAAACCTAAAATTTCCATTGCTGCATTACCAAAACTTTGTCATTAAGCATGGGATTGATGCTGAAAAGTCCTGTTCCTATCCCTTGCTATCAGTCACTGAAATAAAAATTAAACCATGTGATTCTTCAGCACTCTGCTTGTGAGTGGTCAAGCTTTTGGATTAAAAATAAACACAAATCACAGGGCATTACCCCCTGGCTGATGTTTAGCATCTGCTGAACTCAATAAATAACAATAGACCCACTTGTGTGCCTGAATCTCACCTTTAATCAAAATGGAGCAAATCTGTGGGGATTTTTCCTCTTTTTTTTCTATTTTTTTCTGAGATCACAAGGTATTCAACTGTAACACTGAGCATTATGAGAGATTTCAAAAATATTCACGAATATTAATATTTGCAAAGCTTGTCACAAATCTTTAAAGATCTAATAAATGAGTTTTTAAGCCTCTGTAAACAAGGGTGGGGGAACATCTGCACTTTCATCTGTTTAAGAAACACGCTATTTAAGGAGCTTTAAGCTATCACCATAGCTGCAAAGTTTTTAAAAGCAAAAACAGAGTAAAGGCAATAATCTTGTGTTCTAGTCACAACACTTCTCCAGCCTCTTCAAATAAAACCCCTCTGTATTTGCAGAGACAGCAATTGTTGGAGTCCTGCAAACACCCAGTGAGTGTTACCAAAATGCAGCAGTGTTTTCCTGAGTGGGTGCAGCCTGCTGCTCCCAGCCCGGGTTTCCTGTACCACTTAAACCACATCAGAGACACCGAGTCTTTGCCCAGCTCTGCTCCCCATCCTCTAAATCAGCACTGGTTGCTCCACACTCCTCTCTTGCTCACTTTCAAGATGTATCTGTCCCACCCAGTCTGCCCCAGCATGTGCTGCTCCCAGCACTCCTGCAACAATGCTCTGAGATGGTTTAGGGACTTGAATCATCCAAAAAAACCTGACCCAGCAGCAAGTTAGCTTTTCATTTGAAGTGGGAATGAGCTGTAAGGAGGGGCTGCACTAAGGGGTGGTCCAGCTTAGGTTGGCCTGAATTGCCATGGGAGCATCTCCACCGTGCTAGAACACCTTGAATGTCCCTCTGGGTGGCAGGCAGGTACTGGTACAACTTTCCTTAATTCCTAGAAGCCTCTAGCAAAAGGAGGGGGAGATTAAATTAGCCAGGGGGTAAGAGCAGGTCCTCCTCAGCAGCTGGTGAGTCGTTGTTTGCTGATTCACTGGTGAAAACCCACACTGAGCAAGCATGAGGATCTTCCAGGATGGATGCTGGACCACAGCCAAAGCACATCCTGGGCTCTTTGGGGGGCAGCACCACCCTAGAGAGTCCCCAGATGTGGGATCTCATCTTCCTCCTGTCTGTTTGTCCCTGCCATGGCACAACTGCAAGGACAGAAGGAGTTGAAGGAACCCTAAAATGAACCACTCTGAGCTGCTGGGCTCCACCCTGGCTCCAAGAGGGAAAAGTCACTCCTGGCTGGGTCAGCACAAAGCCTTTGAGGGCTTGTGTCCCACCACAGCACTCAACACAAGAGGAAGAGGATGAAGGGCTGGAAGGCTCTAACTGTGTGAGTGTCTGTGAAGTCTCTGACAAGAAAAGGGCTTTGCATAATTCCTCACAGCCCTTTGGGAGGAACTTAACCCCATATGCTAATTTAAATCTGCTAACTCCTGTATCATGCAAGACTGGTTCAATCTTTTAAAGACAGCTGGGTCCTGAGTCTGCTTTTCATGTATTTTTTCCTGTTGCTGCCCCTTTACATATTTGCTTAAGGAGAAATACATTGAGATCTGTAAAGGTCAGCTTGATAAGACCTCAGAATGGACAGATAGAGGGTGGAATCAGCTGGTTGAACTTAGTTTTTAGTACCAAAGAGGCTTTAGGTCTTATTGTTATTATTACTAACATTTACTGTAGCAGCTGTAGGCTCTGAACAAAGCTAGGAAAAATCTGCATAAACACACATCATCAGGGAGAGAGTGAGATAAAGAGTCCTTTTTAAAAACCCATGTGAGTAGGGGATATGGAGAGAGGATAAGTGGTTTGCCTGAATTCACAGGGAGGGAGGTTTTGTTGTGGAGATAGAAATGGAATCTCCCTCAGAAGTCCCAAATTAGCACATTAACCTTAAGTTTAGTTTTGAATTATGCTGAGAAATGTCATTGAGAAGAATGAAGGGAAAAATACAGACCTTGTCATCCAGAATAGGCTCGCACTGAGAGTAGTTTATCTTGGAAGCCCATGTCCCATTGCCCAGGCATTCTCTGTAGGCATTTCCTGGTACAGACCAAAATAAAAGAGAGATGAACACTCTGTGCTGGACTTGAAACAGCCTAAACATTTCACAGGTTCAAGAAAAGATTGACAGAACAGATAATTTACAAGGCAAATCAACTTCTCCCACCTCCACGAGGACTGGAGCAGCCCACTGAGAACAGGAGAAATAAATAACAAACACATCTACAGACAACAAGTATTTAAAGGTATTTATTTATAATTTTTTCTTACAGCATATGAGCTCAGAAGACAGCAAAGGTATAAGAACATTGCAAGAGAAAGCTTAATGTTACTATAGTCTTTTAAAAGGCAGTTAAATGATATATTCAAACCCAGGAGGGTTTAGATATTCAGTGCTGCATGTAGGACAATGTTATGGGCAAGGCAAACTTCTTGCTCTATTTCCCTCCCATTTATCCTACTGTAAACAGAAGAAAAATTCCTGGACATCTTGATTTTCCAGAGTCATTATTATTGGGAAAACTTGGGTAAAAACCATAAAGGAGCAAGAGAAGAACATCTCCCAGCCCTGGGGCAGGCAGGGTGGGGGGCACAGGAGAATCTCTCCAGAATGATCTCAGAAATGGGGACTTCAAGGTCAGGATGTGTTCACCCATTGTCTGTGGAAAAGAAACCCCTCCTGGTGTTTTCCCAAGGTGCCAGTTCTCACAAAGCATAAGGGAAAATCACAAATTACTGAAGCAGACATTTCATGCCCAAACTCAAAGTCCTCCCACAGGGCTCTGGGAACTGCATGTGGCAATACTGGGGTGAAGAGGGGAGTTCAATTTCTGACAAGCACTCTCTTCATCCCAAGGAATTCCAAGAGAAAACTGCAGTTTTCCTGTATAAACCTTCCTCCACTCATCAAAAGCACATCCAATCCCAAGCACGAGGTTTCTGGATTTTTTTCCATTCTTATTTTGAACTGTTTCTTAGGAACAAGAGAATTAAAATATAAAACAGGAAATCCAGAAAGATCCCCAAAGGACAAATGGAGGCAACTTCCTGATGGACTCTTCATGATGTCGTTGCTGCCCTTTACCCAATTTCTTTTTGGGCTTTTGCCATGGTCATTTAGTGCAGGAAAATTAAATGGTCCTAAACCTGTTGTTGACACCAGGTAAAGAGACTTTTGAAAAGGTGCTTTTTCTTATGGAGAAGGGAAGTCAACAAATAACAGTCCCTGTAGATGTTCCAGATGACACCATATCCACACAGATCACTGAATTTCATATTCCCCTCCTTTGGCCAGTGCTGAAGCTCTCTGTGCAGAATTGCTGCTGATTCTGAGCCTCTGTAGCAAAGTCCTGACTCTGCAGATGAGCTGATGCTTAGCTGGATGATGAGTGCCACTTCCAGAGCAGTGCTCACATGAAACCCTTATTTCATTCATTAAACCCCTTGTTTTACTCACTGTGGCTCTTCCTTCCCCCTGGTTGTACCCCTCCAGCTCAGCACACTCAGCCCTGTGAGGCACTGGGAATGTACAACCCCCTCAGTGCAGTCTCAGCACATCTCCCACACAGTGAGTGAATGAACAGGAGGGGGGAACCAAACTCTCCACTTCTCTACTCCAGGATCTCCTCCAGAATCAGTCACTTCTCAGAAACAGCAGCAGCAACCAAATCTGGCTTCTGGGAATCTCTCATTCCAAACTCCACTTGTCATTACTGATTTCTAGCCCACAGTAAAGGTTTTTCTCTTTCTTTTCCTTCTTTTCCTTCT
>VZRX01020674.1:0-41221 GCA_013398075.1 Notiomystis cincta
CGGCGGGAAGGGGCTACAGGTGGGACGAGCCCTCCCTCCGCTGCCCGGGGCCGAGCCCTGCTCGGTGGAGCGCGGGGCAGAGCTGTGCAGCGTGACCCTCTGAGCTGTGGGGCTTTCTCTGCAGCCCCGTTCTGGCCGCTGTCAGAGAGCTTTGTGCACCCTCTGTCCTCGTCCCTAGTGTCAGATTATTGTTTATGGTTATCAATTATGTTTTTGGCTCCCCCTCCCCCCTTAATTTCACGAGTGACTCCCCCTCCCTGCTCAGTGCAGCTCTGCCTTTCCATGGTGGGCGTGTGGTCCGTACTGATTTCTGGCGGCCAGTGTGTAAAAGATAACCATCCTCCTCTGAGAGATTAAAAGAAAAACATCTTGGTCCGGATATATTCTGTTTCCTGTGAAAGGGGAGAGGCTGCGTGTGTCCCGGGTGTCCTGAGGAGGAATTCGCTGGTAGTTGGGAAGTGTTTGGATAGAAAGCACCGGGGTTAGCGTGTTTGTTTTTTTAAAAAAGGTACTTTGTTGCCTGTAAAGAAAAATATTTCTCGTTTCTGTATCCTCCCTGCTCAGGGTGGTTTTTGGTACCTGAAGTTATTAGTTTGTTGACTTTTCTGTTTTCCCCCTAAAGCAGGTTTCCAGTTTTTACTAGCAAATGTGATACAGAGCATAGGTATAAAGCGAAGCCCTGTCAAAGCCTTTATCCCACAGAGACCTGTCTTATTTGAACAAATGTGGTGTGGGAGAAGGGAAGTCAGGGTTAGTAGCCTTTGCCTTGTGCGGTTAATGTTACATGAATCTTTATTTTCCTCTTCTAAAAAGATGGAAGACTGTTTGGCAAAGAAAATGGAAATCACGGTTTCAGAAGCTGAAAAACGGACTGGGAGGAATGCCATGAACATACAAGAAACATACACTGCTTACCTCATTGAGACGAGGTGGGTGATGAGAGCTCAGTCTCAAGAGTATATGGATGTGCCATGCTAAACAGATTTTCCCCCCTTCCTAAAAATAATCAGGTACAATTGATGAGAGGATTTAGCTGGTTTGTGCTTTGTTATATGGTTATCAACCCACTCTGGAGGATCTTTTCCTGTGAAAATTTGGCAGCTGACCTCCAGTTCAGTTCTAGTGCTGGTTTTGTGTAACTGTGTACTCTAATTCTTCATTTGGAGCTAGGTGGAAAAATGTGTGTTTGAAAGTTGTTGCATTAAAATGGTGTCAGCAACTGCTTGGTTATTTCTTGGACATAAGTTGGACAAATATATACACTTATTTGTGAGATTGTATGTGAGAGAGGTCTAAAAGGAACAGTTAGGCTTGCTTGAGAAAGAGAAGCCTCATGACTTATGTCACGTGGTCAAAATTTATTGCTCAGCTTATATTTGAAGTGTTTTGCTTGATCTGATTACCACATAGTCCTTGTAGATGCTTTAAGGGTTAGAGTTCATTAACTATTTCCTTTATTCTTACTAGCTTGAACTTTCACTGGGGAAATTTACTGCTCTCAATCTTCTTGTGTTAACAAGATTAATACTAGTGGTATCCTCAGTACCACAAACACGAAATTTTAAGTATTGAATAGTGAGCAAAGCTTTAAAATCTCTTCTAACTTATCCTTACTTCTCAAACAGTAACAGATGACTCCCATTATCAGGGTCATGTTACTCAGCTGAAGCAAGAATTTAAAAATTAGACTTTATTATGAGTTTTGTTTAGCCTTGCCTTTGGAATTATCTCCTGAAACAAAGCAGTTGCATTTTGCAAAGGCTCTGAAGAGTCCAAATTGTAATACTATAATGTAAGTCTTCTATCTGCTAGTTAAAAGGCTTCTTAGCTTGGTTAGCTGATGGACACCCCAGTCACACTAACTGCAGGCCTGCTGGGATAAGTTTACTATATTTTTTGCTAAGCTTAAAGAAAGAAATGCAAAATAGCCATATATTTTTCAAATATTGTAGCTCCTTGACAGTTGCTCAGATGCTTAAAAATACTTTTACAGTGTATTGATATTAAAGATCACACCTTCTCATGTAAATAGTGTTATTTTTATTGTAATGATATTTCTGAAGGAAAAGAGAAGAAAATTGGAACCATTGGGGCCTAACTGTGATATGAAGTGTGCTCTGGGGGCAGATTTATGCAGCCCCAGAACATGCTGACTGCATCTCCTTTTCCAGTCATCCCTGTATTACTTTAGATTTGGTCCCACTGGTCCTTCCCAGTTGTTCTTTAGTAGTGGCAAAACTGCACTTTGCTGGCCAGATTGTGTTCTTTCATTAAGATTTATTTTACTCCGTGGTCAGCAAATACCAGGACCAATTACATGTTTGTCACAGAGCAATTGAAAATGTGGGTTTGTCACATCTCTAATAAAATAGGCTCTCTATTCCTTTTGCTGAGAAGGCAAAATTTCTTGCATAAATATAATTGCTGGCTATTAAATGTGCTTCCTGCTGAGCCTGTAGCTGTAGGTGGGCTTCACAGTAATTTGTCTGTGGGTAATAAGATATTTTGTAGCTAAAGAATAAAAGTGTTTATAGTAATATAAAGGGAAGACTACTTAATAATAGTTGCATTATGTTTATGTGAACTGGGGTTCCACCATTACTGCTATCTAGGATTTAATTTCAGTTTGAATTGAGGAATTCTATCTGGGTGAGTAAGAGACACAAGATGGATACAATTATGACCGTGGTATATTTGTTGTAGAACAGGAGCTGAGTGCTTAAAACCTTTAACAGGAAGTTTCACTGGTGCTGGTGAGAATGCAAGTTTTCAAAATGCAAGTGATGGTGTTACTTACTTTTTCTTTTTAAATGAAAAGATTTATTACTACTTTTTATGTGACTTCTGTTGATTTTTTTTAATGTGGTATTATACCTTGCTGTAGATATATTTCTTTGAGACAAAACAAACTCCATTGCTGTTGACTGTGGAGCCTCAGCAAATTCCAAGGGTTGTGCTTCCCAAAAGCATCATCTTCTTGCTTTACACCTTTCTGCATTAGCTAACTCGATTTTTTTGTGCTGAGCTATTTCCAGTCAATTAGTCATGGTGTCAGTTTGTTTCATGGCTTCTGTTAAACTAAACAGTTATTTAAAAATAAGTCAATTTTTATATTCTCCCTGTGAGAACAGAGGTCACTTCTACCTATTTGTGGGAAATGGCATTAAGGCAAGTAGAAATTCTTAAGATGTGTAGCTAAATACTTCTTCTTGAGATATGCTCAGCATATCACTTGCTTTCTATAGGGGAAATAGCAAAAAAGGCTCTTACTTAAATCCAGACTTGCTTGTTAGAATTTTAGGCAGCTCTGTCTTATATCAGAGTCTGCATGAAACTACAAGAACTCAGGTAGAATAAACCCCTGAGTCTGACTCCTGGCTTTGTACCTGTCATTTTTCATGGCAGAGCTGAAAGTCAGTCAGAATGCAGAGCACCTCTAAAGTGCTCTGTGGTATTGCACTTTTAATTATAGGACATACAGAGAATGCCTTTTTTTTCCCTGGTCTCCTTTAAAGTAAACAATTTCTTCTGTAGTAGGAGGATGCTTTCATTTGGTTTACTTTCCTTTCATCCCTGCTGTCTATAAGATTTCTATCCTGGTCTTCCTGATCAAACAATATGATGACTGGAATGTATTTAATTTTGTTTTGTTTTAAATGTGGCTGTAGGAAAAAGTAGCACAAGTTTGTGCAGCCTGGTATCTGACCACTTAATAGCAGGATCCCTGGTTTCCAGCCCTACTGGTCTTCACTTCCTCTTGCAGTAATTTGACAAGGGGGCTCAGTTTATTTCCTTTTTACTCCCCCAGTATGGCTGGGAAGTTACTAGTCTTATTTCTGTTTTCATTATTTGGAAAGCTTCCCACTAGTTAAATTGTGATATGAGTGATACCTGCTTCTCTGTTAAGACCTTGGATTGCCCATCTAAAGTGTGAGAACTTGTGAAGAAAGTTTCTGTGAAAGAAATGAACTTGGAAATCAGTACTGGTTAGACCACAGTTCAGTGATAGCAGTGCTGCACTGTGGGATTTCAGGAGTTTTTCCCTGATCACAGCTTGTTTAGTACCCTTCTCAAAGTTTCCTGTTTCACACTGGGCTAGGTGAAAAGCCCAGGCATGGGTTTCCTGGGAAGAGGCATGGGATGAATGCCCACAGAGGTATAATCTTGTCTGATAAAACAGTAAAGGGCAGATTTTGGCCAATGGGAGTCAGGAAGATTTGTCCAAAGCACTCCAAAAGAGGTATGAGGGGAAAAGTCTAAATTCAGCATGAGCTTTGAACAGGGGAGAGTTGGGAGGTGAAAGAAGACAGGGATTTGAGAACTTAATATTCTTGGTTTTTACTTGATTGATACTATGAATCATTCATCTGCCTGACTAAAGTATGTTTTAGTTAAATACAGTAAACTGGGTGAGAGTAGAAAAACCAAAGGATCACCTGACTCTGAAAAATCTGGCTAGAGAAGTGCCTCCTTGTCATACAGCCTGCCAGATAGAAGAGCAATTATTAGACACCAGCTGTCTGAGAGACCTGAATACAGAGACTGTTTCTAAATAGCTGGTGGAAAAAGTTGTCCATCCCTCAAAAATAGTGTTCCTCTGCACAGGGAGTGACCCATGCCCACTCTAAGGAGTGGAAGTGTCACTTCTCTTACACTGGAAGGTTGAAGGCAAAGTTACTGATTTTGCCATTGAAGAGGTGATTGCTTTTACAAGGAAATAAACCCATGCATTTCCTTCTTGTCTGGTTTAGTACTTCACAGCCATTTGTCTTTTTATTGCATTCAGAATTATTTAATGGCTCATTTAAGATAATTAGTTTTAAATGGGAAGTGAGAAGAGGTTAATTAGATGGACTGAAGTTTTCACATTGACACTTTGAATTAAGGCAAATAAATGAGACATGGAGTAATGTAATCTTCGAATTGGTTATGATAACATCAGTTCTAAATGTAAAAGCCAAAGGTTTCAATTTTGTCTTCTTAATTTTTTCAGGCAGGTTGGTTCATTCAATGAATAACTTGCATTGTTAAAAGTGTACTTAAAGGGGAAACATATGGTTTTCCTGCCTGAAGACTTACAAGTATTATATTGTGTTTTTAGAACCAAAACAAATTGAGAAGTTTGAGTGAATGTCAACAAGTGATTATAATCTTAATTGAAACTGGTCTGCAATACTTGCATTTAATGGGGGAGTTCATAACGTGGTCTAAAAAATTAGATGGTAGTGAAGGTATTAAGTGTAATGAGTACCTTTGTGGATTTCTACTTCCTTTCTGAAATGGTATTCCTGGGGAGGAAATGCTCTTGTAATTGGTGATATTTTATGACCTCATATGTAACCAGGTGGAGACATTTTTGGTGTGATTAAAGAAAAAAAAAAGATTTCTCTCATCTTGGTTGCCTGTCCCAAATCCATCCGTGCAGTTTCAAACTCTTATTACCTCATTTAAAAGGCCATTGTGCTGACACAGGCTCCTAACTGAGGGCTCTGCAGTGCTTTCCCACCACAGCTTTGCAAAGAACTTTGCTGCTCTCCTCCCTTACCCAACTCTGCAGCATTGTGTTCTCTAGAGAGCACAATCTGGGAGCTTTACTGTAAGCTTGTGTGTAAGGGGGAATCTGCAACTAATAATAATTTCAAAATGTCTTGAATGTATTCAAATCAATGAGTTAAAGAAGCTTGGCTTCTTTGTTAGGTGCTACACAGGTGCCCTCCTGATGAAGATAAAAGCAGCTGTAAAAGCAGTGTTTGCATTTCTGAGAAAGTGAGAATAAATGCATGTTAGAATAAAGGAAACAAGTATGATCTGAGATGAGAGTAATGTCAGGCTGTTTAACACAGACTACGGTGAGATGGTTGTATCAGGTGCTGTCTAGTTAAGAAAGAATAAGTTACACAGGCAGGTTTCACCTTCAAGATTCTCTGGTAGTAATTTAATCTTTTACTTCAGGGTATAGTGTGAGGTTTTTGTGTCCCTCACAAGGGTTGTAAAGCTTGATTAAATGAGACTGAGGGAAGCCTAGCTGTTGTCCACAGATCTGCTTTGTCAGAATAAATGGACAGTAGGCTTTAGATGTAGTAAACTTCTTTAGTGTCTTTAGTGTGGGCAGGGAAGATGCAGTGAGTGGTATGAACTGCTCTGGCAGTCTGCTTCCTTCCTCCTGGAGTTCTTGAGGCCCTGTGTGGGCATAAAACTTCACGTAACAAGGTAGTGGTTTGTGCTGATGTGGAACCAGGTTTCTCTATAAAGCTGTGGTCCTTTCCTGCTGAAGTGTTATGCTCCCAAATGACCTTTTAAAATTTTTGATTAATATTTAGTTTTCTGCTTAATGTGTGTGGACTGAGATGTTACTTCTACATTTTTTTAAAATAACTGATGAGTTCTTATTAATTGTAGCAAATACAAAGCTGATAAGCAGGCATGTTCAGAAAGTTTTGGGGTTTTTGCACAGTTAAGGCTCAACATGGCCTTTGCTGCTCCTACTTTCTACTTCCTACTTTCTAATTAACTCTGCAAAACAATTATGGATCATTATAGACATAATTTAGAGGGGACCATTCCTCTATCTGAAGGCTGGCACAGCAGCATCTGTTTCTGCAGCACAGATGGGTCCTCCTGGGATGTGGCTGGGCTCTCAGGGCAGTCCTGACCTGTGTTTTTCTTGTTTCCCTATTTAAGTTTGCTTGTGCAGCCTGTTCTCAGGCAGGGTTTGCATCCCACTGTCATGTATTGATGGTAGCAGTCTTGCTGAAGGGTTTACAATAGCCCACGTGGAAGTGGTGCTCTTGAAACCCATGGTGTAAGTCAGTGCAGCTGGTTGGCAGGCTGCTGAAGCTGAAGATAAAAAGGATCTGTAATTCTGAAGTACTTTTATGTGAGTGTCTTGAACGGCCAGATTGTTTACCAAACCCTGCTGGGAGTTTCTCCTCTAGGAATGTAATGTTTGTGCCTTCAGCTTTTGACTAAACAATTAATCTTTTGAGGCACAGTAGCTCAATTCAAATTTACCTCTTACTCATCAATAGTTCAATCACGAGATAGCTGCTTTGAGCTGAAGTGTTCTTGAAATATTGAAATGGTGCAGCAGTTGGTGTGGGGAGACAGCCTGTCAGTCCAGGCTAGGCTGAGCTTACCCTCTTCAGAACTCAGTATTTGCAGGTGCAGCTTCATTGATTTAAAATACTCTGTTAGGGAAGAATTTATATATAGGGGAAAATACTCTATTAGGGATGCAGGCAGTGTGAATAGTGGCTGTCAGCAGTGTGCTCGCCTTGAGTAGCTCTCAAATAGTTCTAATCTGTAGCAGTTTGTGTTGAATGCTATGAATTTATCCTTTTTTGTTCTTAGTTGTGATGTTTCTTTTTCTCTGTTCAGTCACCTGGAATAAATGTCCTTTCCCCAAGGCACAGGTAGATACATAAAAATCGTTCCACGTTACTAAGTTAAAAAAGTTGCTTTTGCATTCTTCTGTATGACATTATTCCACCTTAAGATGTAAATAAACCAAAGCATATAGGAAGACTGTTCTTTTCTAATCAGAGTTCACAAATAGAGGCATCTTGTATTTTGTTTAAATGTATCAAATAATTTGGGCTGGGATTTTTCAGATAATTTGGAGTTGGATTCTTTGTTTTTCAGTAAGATCATTAGAAATCCTATCTTTTAGGTTAAAAATAGCTTAAAAGAATTATCAATAATTTGTGTGCTACTTAGGTGTTTTAAAACTTCAGAAAGTTCTTATGAATTAAGAACTATAAAGCCTGACTTTTGCTGTTAAAAATAATGTAGCACTCTCTTCTCCTTAGTACCATATGAGTAACTACTTGCTCTGAGTTCTCCAGCACCAGAAGAATGTGGGCTTACAGAAACAAGTGCAGTGAAGGGCTGTGAGGATGATTGTGGGGTTGGATTGTCTGACCTGCAGGGAGAGGCAGAGAGAGATGGGATTGTTCAGCCTGTGCAGGAGAGCTGTTTTAGCAGTTGTGGATCAATACCTGGTGGGGAGGTAAAGAAGATGGAGTCAGACTCCTGTGATTCAGAGAGAGGGCAAAAGGCAGTGGCCATAAATTCAAACATGGGAAATGCCATGTAAAAGTAAGAGAACCTCTTTATTGTGAGGTTTGCCAAACATGGGAATGGGTTGCTCAGTGTGGTGGTGGAGTCTCTGTCCTTGAAGATATTGCAAACCCAACTGGATGTGGCTCAGAACATCCTGCTTTGAGCAAGGGGGTTGGTTCACAGACATGCAGAGGTCCCTTCCAAACTCAACAGTCAGTGCTGTTCCAAGGAGTTTATGCCAGTGCTTTGTATGCTAATTAGTCACTTAAATGAAGAACTAAAGCAGATATAGACATCACTGTTTTCTGTTAAGTGCCTTGTGTGAATTCTCTCTCTGTGTTTATTCTGGCATATGTGAACTGCCAAGAAGTGTTACTACCCAATGCTTATTTTATGATACTGCAAAGTATTTCTGTTGCTTTGAATTGTCTTGTATAAAAAATGATTTTTCTCATCAAGTTTTTGTATTACTTTCCAATCCTACAATATTCAATGATTTCTCCTTTTATAGTAACGTAAAATCCTTTATTACCTTGCTAGGTCATGTTGGGTTTAAGTCTTCAAGGAATTTTTCAGGAGCATCAATTTTGTACCTGCTTGCTGTAGCTAGTTTGTTACATTTTTAGTTCTTAAAGATAAAAATATGTCACTTTGAACAAAAAAAAAAAAAAAGGAAATTGGAAGTACTTTAAAATCTGCTCTTTTTCTAAAAATGTCCTTTAAGATAGCTTAATATTTTTAAAGTTACATTTTTAACTGTATCAACTGTTGTATGCAAAACAATTCCTGTCCTCTGAAGTGAAGACTTTTGCGCTGAATAATAAATTTCTTCTTATAATACTCTGTATCCTTCAGGCACTCATGAAATTTTACTGACTTTGAAACGTAACACTGTTGCAAGAGACATAAGGCTATTTTTCTAATGATGTGGACTAAGTCACGTGTGTGACTCTTTACTGAATTGTGTTTGTTTTTGATGTGTAAGTGCATTGACTTTTCCTGTGTTCCTAGAAAATTTGAGTGCCATCAGGCAGAAATTATAAATTAAAAATATAGACATGAAATTAATTAAGGGCGCTATAAGTTTTGGGAAAATCATGCAGTAATCACTACTGTTCTTGGGGCCTTTGCTCTAATTGCACTGATGATTTGAGGGAATAGGTGATAATTTACCAATGCTCAAATTTGCTGCTTTTGTCTTTCAGAGCTGTTGAGTCCCAGAGTGAGGGACAATGTGCCCCAGTGGACTCCCTGTGGAGACGTTACAGTGAATTCGAGTTGTTGAGGAACTATTTGTCAGTTACCTACCCACACATTGTTGTTCCACCTTTGCCAGAAAAAAGGGTAAGGAAACTGAAACTGTGGCTTGCTTTGTTTTGTTTGTTTTTAAATTTACTCTTGACACTCTTCTGTTTAACTAGGCTGACTTTGTTTGGCATAAGCTATCAGCAGATAATATGGATCCAGATTTTGTGGAAAGAAGGAGAATTGGTTTGGAAAACTTCTTGTTACGTGTGGCTTCACATCCTGTTCTTTGCCAAGACAAAATCTTTTATGCATTTTTAACACAGGTATAGTAAAGTTATTTCTAAATACATTATTTAGTGATTATTTATTTAAGATAATGTCCTTTTGAACTTTTTCCTTTCTATTGACCCATGACTTGTTCTGTGTCAGGAGGAAAGACAGACAATGTGAATAAACTTGAGGTGGAAAAGGCTTGTCCAGCTAAAAGCTTCTTACCAGCACATTGCAGTTGTACAGCTGCCCTTCTAATCTACCTTATGACTTTTTTCCAGTCAAGTTGTAAGGCTCCTAAGAGAGAATTCCAACCTCTTTGGAACAGCCTGTTGGGAACCTAATGCATATTGGTTGGGAGTGCTTCCACAGGATTAAAGCTGAGCTAGTTAGTCTGCTGCACTGCTGACTGCAGGGACAGCACTGGCTTCCAATTCACTCTTTGGATATCCATGGTTTCTTTAGCCTTGTGGTTTGGATCATGATCCATTCATTTGTGTTGTGGTCCAAAACTGGTACAACACATTGTCACAAAAGTTGTGGTCCAGTTGTCAGCTTAAGCATTGCATTCTGCAGTTTTCAGCTTTAGGAGATGTTGGATAGTTCTTTTTTCTGTGCTTTGATGAGAGGTTCCCCAATACTGGACTGAGCAGCTATGATTACCACAGTACAGTATATGGGTGAACCAATGCATGGGAGCTGAAAACAGTGGAAAACCAGCCAGTACACCGAGCCAGGTGATGGAATATGCTCTGCAAACTGTTGTCACCTGTATGTTTTCTGCTCTCTGCCTTGAGCTGCAAAGGACCTTGGAGATGCTGGTAATCTCATAGGCAAAAAATGATAGCTGCTCTTCTGTAGACAAAGCAGTGTGGCTCCTGCCCCCAGCTGATAGGTTGAGGTAATTGAGTAGTGAAGAGAAGAGGGGATTTGGTGGGAGATTCGTGTGTAAGCACAACATAATGATTGGTTATTCTTAACCCAGATTCTTGAAAAGGTGTGGGGAGGGTAACTGAGGCAAAAGCCAGGCATTCTGGAGAGGCTCCTTTGATACAGGCTCTCATAGGGACTTGCAAAAGGTGCAGCACTCTTAAATCACTCTAACTGAACATTCTTCTCCTGTATTTTTAGGAAGGTGGATGGAAAGAAATGGTGAATGAGACTGGATTTCAGTTGAAGGTAATTACTGTAATTGTTTGTCTCATGATTGCTGTGACAGAGACATATTCCAGCAAACATGTTTTAGGCTATTTATGAAAGGCTGTTTGCTGTAAGAATGAGTTAAAGGCATTGCTTTATGAATACTTGTTATTACAAAAACCAATGATGTTCTTGGCATGTGATAGGTAGAATTGCAGTTCTCTAGCAGGCTTGTTACATGCCTGTGTAATTCTGCTGGTAACACAGAAGTATGGTCCTTATAAGCTTTAAAAGTAATGAACTTGAGGCCATAGCAGTGGGTTTTTGTTTTCAGTTTAGTTTAGCATTTTTAAAGGTGGGTGTCAGATTTAGTCTGGTAAGAGGTGCAAGGTGTCAGAAAAAGGTAAGCAAAGAGGTCTGAATTGTAGGACTTCTTTGCAAGGAGCAGTTGGTGAAAGGGTCTAAGAGAGATGGATTTGGTGCCCCTTAACTGTTTAACAGAATATGTCTTGAAGTAATACTATCCCCATTGACATCAGCGAGTTCATGGCTGGGTAAACTGGTGGAAGGCTTGCAGGAATAAATGATCAGAGGTCGTGTGTCTGTACAGGTCAAGAATCTGAGAAGCTGATAGATTGCTGGGCTCTGTCTGGAAGAATTACTATATGGGGACAAATACTGAGCTTTTTGTTTCATTGTAATGTGATCTGCTCTCATGAAATCACAACTGAAAACGAGGTGGATTATGAAGAATTATTTTAAATAGTGAAAGCTAAAGAAAATCCCTGGTGTCCTTATCCTCAGTGTCCAAGGGGTTTGATACTGACACTTACTGTTGATAACTTAAGTTGACAATAATTCTCTTCCATCACAGTTGGGTTTGCATACTAGTAGTGTTCATAATGCAAGCAGTGTAAAGCTCTGAAGCTGCATACACTCATAGGAGTTCATAAAGTTTGTACTGGCAGGATATGTTCAGGAGAGCACACAGTGAGTGGTGTGTTTATGGAAGAAAACTCATAGCAGAATGCTGAGAATATTTGCCTCCCTGAAACCACATTGTAGATTAAATGAGAGATGACCAAGTCTTGTTTTTCCCTCTAGATTTGATTGTGCATGTTTTCCGTTTTACAGTTCCCGTTTCCTTAGGAAAGAAAAATAACTTTTTCAAAAGCCTGGTAAAAAGAATTTTCCCTTTATTTTACATCTGAAGTATAAACCCTCAATGTTTAGCACTACACTGGAAGGAAAACCAGTGCATGTTTTAGACTGGAATCAGACCAGTTTGTTTATGTTTCTGCTGCCTCTGCTGCATTTAAGCAGGATGTGTCTTTTGTCTGAGAGGATTTGAACCCTCTAACTAAATTTTAAATTAGGTATTAATGCAGTGTAACATGCTATAGCTGAATGTTGATGTTGGAGACTTTGTTTATTCTGCCAGCTGTATCATTAAATCATGCCTTTCCTCCCTCCCAGCCCCAGCACTTAATTTTATATTTAAGGGATTTATCACTTGGGATTTTAACCCTTCCTGTAGGAAAGAGAAAATTCCCATCTCTCTTTAGTTTACATAAATGATTATAGGATCATAGTAGGCATTAACTGTCTGAAAACTCCTCAGCTGTACCTCATTTGATGGGTGGTTCATCTCTAAAGTGCTTGTGCATACTACTCTTAAATCAGTTTTAAGACTGGACAGATATTTTTCTAGAAGCCTAACTCTGGTGTAAGTGCTCAGAAGTGGTGTGTGAGAGTTACTGTGCTGCAATTGGCAAGAAGGAAATAGCCCTGCTGAGATGGTTGAGCATTGTCAGGATTGTGCTTCCTGCCTGACAGTGCTGATGTGAACTTAGTGAACCCTTCCTTCAGAGCACTTCTGGCAAAAGACAAAAGCTCTCCCTGTAGCTGCAGGGTAGGAAGTTGTCCTGTCCAAGAGTAAAGCTGTTGAATGTGCATGCTGCCCTAATAGACTCAAATGACTTTGGTGCCTGCTGTTCCAGCATAAATACAGTGTTCTATCAGAGGAGGACTCTGATCATGTCAGTGTATCTGGGTGATGTTTGTACCCTGAGAGAATGTGTGAGGAGTACCTGCAGGTGTGTGTGAACAACCCAAAATGTAACTGGCTTGTGTATTGATTTGGTGGGGTCTGGCAGTGGAGATCAGAGACTAAACAAGCCCCTGAAGCTCTCTGAATAAAGGCTGGGACTTGGAGCTCCTGCAATGTTTTGTGTTCCTTGTGCTGTCTGGGAGATGCTTCCCCACGCTGCCTTGTCCACTCTTAGAGAAGTGTCACATGCAGTGGTGACAATGAACCTGCTTTCTCCCAGTGTTAGTCAGTCTTAGTCTGGAGGGGTTTGTTCTCTTATCTTTTGGTTTGTGGATTAGGTTTTGTTTTGGTGGTTTGGTCACTGGAAGAACAGCTAAAGTTAATCTGATTCTGCCACCAGTCCACCACTAGACCATGTCCCTGAATGCCACATCAAAATACCTTCTAAACACTATCCAGGGATAGTGACTCCATCACTTCTGTGGGCAGCCTGATCCTGTGTTTGACAATCCTACTGGTAAAGAAATTTTTCCCAGCGTCCAATCTGAACTTCCCCTGCTGCAACTTGGGGCTGGTTCCTCTTGTCCTACTGCTTGTTATGTGGGTGAAGAGATCAACCTCCACCTCACTACAGCCTCCTTTCAGGTAATTGTGGAGGGCAATGAGGTCTGCCCTGAGGCTCCTTTTCTCCAGGTTATGTATGGGGTGTCCTCTGCTCAGCCCAAATGCAGTGGGAGGTGAAACAGTCTGACTGTGCCTGTCTTACCTGTCGAGGTTATTACAAGGGCCCTAAAGGAAGGACTCTCTTCTTGTGTTGGGAAAACACTGTGTTCCCTTCACTGACAAATTCAAAATTGCTCTTCACGCTCTGAGTTTTCTGTACCAGGGCACAAAATATTCGTCATATACCAGCACTAACAAGTACTGCTGAAGTAACTAAACTGCTTGCAGCTGTGGCACAGCCTGTTAGCCAAAGGAGTACACCATAGGAAATCTATACACCTTGCAAGGTGTGCTGATTTATTTTCCTTTTACTGAAGAGAAGGATGTTTTAATCAAAAGTAAACTCTAGCCATTTACCCACAATTGGGGTTTTTCTTTAGTACAGACGAGCTCTGAGTGAGCTGTGTGTAAAATGCATTATAGAAAAGAAGAGTTGTAGTGATGTGGACCTCTGTGGATGAGGCTGGGATCTCTGATCCGTGTTGGTGTCTTATTAGGAGTAAATACTCATTGCACAGTTTAATATTCAATAAACAGGAAAAAAAAAACCCTCCATCTCCTTAGAAACATTCAATACTACTGTTGCAGTAATTGGTAAACCAACATCTCAATAACTAAAGCAGTCAATTACCTTTTTAATTAGGTATCGAATTTTATTCTGTAGAGATTTATATATGCTCTACTAAAGAGAAGAACATTGCATTAAAAAGGCCTCTATTCTGATATACAAATTACATATTTTCTGTAAAGCAAGTCATAAAATAAGAGAACAACACATATAAGATTTTGATTTCACTGGGGAACTGTTCCTGGTAATAAAGAGCATATAGAGGTCACTCTACCACTGGTTTTATTTGGTTTGAAAAATATAAAATAACTTGTCCATATGGTCTTAAGTTACCTAATTGCTTCATCTAAAAAGAATGTGGGGTTGTGTATCTTAACTCCATGATTTGTGCAGCATTTTAAGAAGTGACTATTTTTGTGGGACTTGGATTATACCAGCTTTCTTTTAGTGGTTACTGTTTACATCATATTCACAAAAATAGCTTAGGTTTTTGACTTTTTAATAAAAATATCTGACATTCAGGGCAGCTGGTGTCTACTTGTTTAATGTTTGAAGATTTAAATATGCCATGAAGGCAGGACTTTTTTCTAATGGTGCTGCCAGAAGGCTGAGATTTTTTTGTCACTGAAATTTAATTGCATTAAATTAACAAAGCTTTTTTTCCCCTTTTTCAGGCAGATTCCAGATTAAAAGCTCTTAATGCAACATTCAGAGTGAAAAACCCAGACAAGTAAGATTCCACATCCTTCTTCCTTCCCTTTTCCCTTTTTCAGTTACAGCTATAACTTAAGGTGACAGAATATTCTATCTCTTTGGTATAAATTCAGAAAAGAAAAATTATCTTTCTACACTTCAAATTTTAACAGAAGTGCAGTAAAGAGGTAGTGTGAAAAGATTTGATAAATCCTGAAGCAGGAAGCATTCAGAAAAATTCCATCACTTTATGTCAAATGAGTTGTTTTTTTTTTAGCTAGACTAAAACAAAGGGACAAAAAACCCCCGAAACCAGACTCAGAAAAAGAACCTCTTAATATTTGTTTTCAAGAAATCTTTCCAAGTGTGAACAGAATACAGATTGATAGCAGGTCTTTCCAAAAGTCTGCTATTGTACAGCTCTGGATGCACACACCCTGGCGTTGCAGTTCATAGTTCTCTCCAAGCTGCCAATTTTCACAGATGCTTTTGGAAGTCCTGAGGTCAGTTCAGCTCTGTTGCAGTTTACAGAGCTCTGGGCCAGGCACTAGAGCAATCTGCTGGATGGAAAAGCTGCTCAGAATTGTCAGTGAATACAGTGAGAGGTTCATCACACCCTTGGTGACGTGGGAAGGGTAAAATGGGAGTTTCTACTTCTGCTGTAGTTTAGAAGCATCATTGTGCAGCGATGGGGCCAAGAGATGTTGCTGTTTGCCATCCACAGGCCATGGAAAGCCGTGCAAAGGTCCCTTCTGGGTGCAGCTGCTGTCCAGCAGTGGCCCTAGGAGATGCTCCTTAGGGATGGCCCCTGTGCCTGACTGCTTTCTGTTGTCTGTTCCACAGAATCTGTGGCTCTTGTGTTAGGGACGTTACAGGGCACACACCTTTCTGAACCTCTTCATAGACTTAACCTGTGAATTGGTCCAGCCCCTCCTTCTTTATTGTGCTTGTTTTTAGGGCCTTCTGTGGCAGCCAGGAGTTTTAGCCAGGGTTTAATATAAAGGATAATATTCGTGAATGAGATCAGAAGATCTCTGTATCTGCAGGTGAAAATGGTCCCTTGTTTGAATGCTTCATCCTCAGTCATCTTCCTCTGTGGCCAGTAGGGGTAACCTTTTCCTGCTCTCACAGCAGGGAAACTGCCAGAACTCTGACTGTAGGCACAGGTGGGCAAGACTGTTTAAGGGGCACCCTTGTTATCTTGTGAGGTAACAGTGTTTCAGAAAGCAGAAGTAGCTTGTTGAAAAGCCGGAAAAGGGTTAATACAAGGAAAACGTGAGGAAAAGGCTCATACCAAAAACAGTCCTTCAGTGTGTGTGCCTTCAGAGCCTTCACAGCACTTGAGAGATGGCACAGGTTTTCTGTTGTATTCTGCCAGCTACATAACTTCCAAATTGAACGTGGGTATACAGATTGTTCAGTGAATAACTGGTGAGCAGAAGCTGTTGTTTGTTTGCCTTTTGCTGTAGCATGTGTGGCTCTAACAGGAGGGACAGTGCCTTGCTCTGCCCAGCACACTCGTGCCTGGAATGTGATACCCAGCCCCCCTGCCTTACCTTTAGTGCTTTTGTGTGGCTGGCTGCTGAGGTGGTTCAGCAAGCTCACCTTGCTGAAACAAAAGGGGTGACTGCTGTGGAGTGTAGGCTTTCGGGGTGCTGGGCCAGGAGAGGTTCAGGTGAGGAACAGCTGCAGCTCCCAGTCAGGATTGCCTTGTGCTGCTGTGGAGCTGCACCCTTCGGCCTGGCAACACGAGGAGCTTCGTGCAGCTGAAACAAGGCTGCTCTTCAAGGTCAAATGTAGACTGGAAACAAAACCTTCACCTGTGGGAAGCAATTTATAGTTTCAGTGGTGGAATTAAATGGTGATAAAAATACGGTATTCTGGTACTCAGAGGTAAATTTGTGTCTACTGCAGACCTCTCTAATTTGGCCTCATGGCACTCATCCTTTCCTTCTCCTTCTGGGCTTTAATCAAAACCATAGCTTCTGGGTTTTGGTGGAAGATTTCTTCAGAAAATACTAAATCCTTTCCTAAGCCAGGCTTTTTTTCTTTTTTTTTAAGTAGCTCTCTGTTTTTGTTTTCTTTTTTTGTCTGGTTATTCAGAGAAGTGACTTGTTTTTTAGTGAACAGTTCTGTCCTTGTAGTATCTCCCTTTACAAAATAGGAGAATGGCACTGCCTGCCCTGATGCAGGGAGGAGTAGTGCTGTATAAAATACACAAAGTAAATAACTTATATTGAAATGCTGTCTACTGTAAAGGAAATTTTCTTTGCCAGTATCATAAAAGATATTTTTAAGAGACTTGCTGGCATTCCTACATCAATGTGGCCCACTTGGTTCTTCATTTGTGTCTCAAGTTCTATTTAATAGCTCAGTTAAGTATCTAGATTGTTAGTAATGTTGCAGAACTGGTAAAACCAAGTGAAAAGTGCTACTTTAAAAAGCCTCAGTTACTGAGTGCCAAAACTGTGTCTTGTTTCACGCTTCTACTGTTAGGATATACTGGAAAGTCAACATCCCTTTGTGTGCCTCACTGAGCTCTGTTTGGAAATTACTTTATAATTATGTAACTTTTTTTTTTTTGCATGAGCAATGAGTAGGACTTAGGCAAATACTTGAGAAATAAACTTTGGATCTGCAACACCATCAGTCCCTTAAAAATAGTTTTTCCTGAAAATTGTATTTGTAAAATTTTCAACCTTCACAAAAGACTGGGGAAAAAATAGCAGCACTTTGGTTTATGCTTTTATGAGACAAAATAGAAGACAGCTTGATTCTAAAGTAATAATTTTTTTAAATTATTTTTTTAATTGAGGAGGAATTGGTCTGGGAGAAGATGTATTGCTGCTGGAGGCTGGGATACTGAAAGTCCTCCTAGGTTCCTGACTCTTGCCTACAGGGAGTACAGCATTCCTAAAAGATTTCTTGTGGCAAAACAGGATAAATAAAACTTTCCATTATAAATTTCTGGAGTGGAAAGGGGAGTCTTCCTGAGTTGGAGGCATGCTTTTTAATCTTTTGTTTTTAGTTCAATTATTTCAAATATCTTCACTGTACGTGTCTGCAGCTGTCTGACCTGCAGCCCTGGTGCATATTTTATAAAGTGTAAACTGAAAAGATTGCTCTCTAAATCCCACTGTACAGATCAGTGACTACATTTCTTTTTCCCCATACAGTTTCTCTGCTAACTTTTAAATCTTTTTATGTACTTTAACCCTGTGTGTGTCATAATACTATAAAAAATGCTTCTTAAAAATCAAAAGTATTAGAATTCACAATAAAGCTTCTACTTCCTGAATGTAAGGATGAGAATATTTTAGGGGAAGACTTCCTGGCAGGGGAGGAAGAGGTGTTAAATGAAAAGCTCTGGAATTTCATACTTGGTCACCCAAAACAAGTGACCCGACTCATTTCTTGGGTACAAGCTATTCTGAAATACAAAGCCTGACTGTGTGCCTGTGGTGGGAGGGGGGGTGAAGTTTTTGTTCATTCTTGAACATCAACCTGGAACACTAATCTCAGTCTCCCATTCCTTAATTCTAGTTGCGTTCTTCTGTGTTTGTTTTCAGATCATTGTTTAGTAATTTAGGTAAAGCTGTTTCTGGCTTCCCATCTGGATGAAATAAAAACATTCTTGTGTACCAAAGTAGGTCATGAGCTCGACTTGTGTGTAGTAGGGAGAGTTTATGTGTACACAGGGTTTATGTGTCACTGTGGTTTAATTGGTTACCTGTCACTAGCTAAGCTGTGGCAAACAATTCACCTTTGTTATTAGCTAGAGCTGAAGGTATCAGCTTAAATTGCCTCTGAAGCCTAACTGTGCTGGCTGATAAAATGCCTCTTCTCCAGAAGTGACAAGCCAGCAGTGTGCACATATCATCTTGCAATGGCTTCCCTGTCTGGTACCTTGTTGAGATGTAGTGATTTGATGGCCTTCAGCCATACATGGTTCCTGTGCAGGTACAAGTCTCAATAGGATTTCATATGTAATGTTGCAGTTACTGTACAGATTAGCCTTAGAGGAAATGTAATTGTGAATGCTTCCTTGAACCCCTGAAAAGCTGTGCCCAAAACTGGATAGAGGCAGCTTGAAAGCTGTATGCCAGCTTGAAAGTATCTTTCTCAGATCAGAAATGTAAACATGCTTTTATTAAGAAATACACTTCAGCAGATTTTGGCTTTGTACTTATTTGAAGCTTTCCTATTCACTAACCATTGCTTTTATAAATCCCATTTAAAAACCTTAACAACAAAACAGTGATGTAGTAACTTCAGCTAAGTACTTTTATTTCATAAAATTTTATCTCTTAATTTAATCTGAGCCTTCAACATTTGCATTAAAAAAACCCAGCAATCAGGCAAGTGTTGGGGTGTTTTCTCACTTTAGGGAAATTAAACTCAGCAGTCACTTCTTTAGGAGTCTTCAGCTAATTCCACTCCAGCACAATGCAGGCTCCTCTGGCTGGCCTCGGGGCTGTGGCTCTATTGTGCCTGCTGTGAAAGCTTGCTTTCATGATGCTAATGATGTACTATCTGTTTCCTGCTCCCAGGAGATTTACCGAGCTCAAACACTACAGCGATGAACTGCAGTCTGTCATATCACACCTTCTGCGAGTCAGAGCTGTAAGTATTTCCCATGTGTGTCGTGACAAATAGTATGATTTATTTATAAGGCAGTATTTCTTGTTTAGTCAAGAGAAGTGGTATATGTGTTCTAGAATGAGGGCAGTTTTGCCTGAGGGAGTCTGTCTCTGGAGCGTTGAGCAGGAGACAGCAAGAGGTGAGGGCCCTGACTTTGTACAGATTTGGGGGGGGCAGGAGTTCCAGATACCATGGTTGAGTTTGACAGTGCACGTTGCTAATCTGCCCTGTCCTGTGATGGTCACGTATCACAGGGAGGTGTTTCAAAGGGGTCGAGGCGTCTGCTTCTCTCTACTCAGCAGACAAGTTGCTTTTGCTGGATGTTTGCTTTGGGAAGGGCCTCAAAACACAGTTTTCTGGTCAGATATATAATACATTGTTTTCCTGAGCTTGTAATATGAATCCTTTATGCTTCCCAGTATGTGTTTTCTTTTTTTGGCTCATTCACCGATCTGCAATGAATAATAGTCTTTCTAATGATGACACCAATTATGTTGTGCATTAAGATACTCTATGGGTTGAGAGTGGAAGGTTGTTATTTTTTTAACACACAAAAAGGAAAGAGAAAATTATAATTCACATAATGAGAGCATGATACTTCTCTTTAGTATGTTCAACAGGGATTTAATTTTTGATGGACCTGTGTGGCAGAGAGGACAATAATAGATTGCCCTGCTAAACTCAGGTTCCTGAGAGAATTAATCACTTTCAAGAGTGGTGTTCTACAGACAGTCCTGTTTTCTCAGGGTTGTGTGTGTGAGATCTGTGGGGCAATTTGTTTGTTTCCTTTTTACCACTGCTGTGACAGACATAATAATAATAATAATGATAGCTCTTGCAGTACTTCACTCTCATTCATTGGTACATCGTGATTCCAAGGGCATTATCTGGATTACAACTTACACTTCAGAGCGTACACGTGTCTTTTCTTCTGAGGTTTTGCCAGCATTGTGGTGCTGGCTGCAGCAGGTACTGGCACTCCAAACAGCTGAAATGACCTCTAGCTTGAGCAATGAGTTCTGCAATGGATAGCTCATTTCCTTTCCCTTAGTTCACTCAGCTGGGTGGAAAAATCAAGTCACTTGTTAGAATTTTACTGAATGTTTCCCTGCAGTGTTGATGTCAAGATGAACTTCTGGCTTGCTATCTATAAATTAAATAAACAAGTGTGTGCATAAATTTGGCATTATTCGGATAAAGAATGCCTTATATTTGGTTATCAGGAACTGAAGGAAACTTGATTATGGTCTCCACAGACATATCCCATCAATGAGCACTTCCAAAGATACATTTGAAATGCTGCTTTTCCACATTGCCTTGATTGTGACTTCAGTCTTCCAGGACTTAATGCTGTTGATTTTTTTTTTTTTTTTTCTTTCAGTAGTGGCTTAGATTAGATTTAGGCCTAATCTTATTTACCCGTGTAAGAACATTAGGGCTTTAGCTTGGAGTTTGTATGTGGGTTTTCACAAAGCAATTGCACTTAATGTTGATGACCAAAACCTGTCTCTAAAATGTTTTAGAGGGTAGCAGACCGGCTTTATGGAGTCTATAAAGTCCATGGCAACTATGGAAGAGTATTCAGGTAAGAGTTCATCCAGTTTTTAAATACATATGTGGACAGTTATGGGGGGAGAGAGAAGGGAATTTCTTGGTTATGTTGTTATGCTTTTGAAAAGTATATCTGAAACATTTCATTGTCTGTCTTGAAAAGCTCTGTATTGCAGTGCTAATGAGATTTCTGGGCTGCATGCAGAGATCTCTGGATCTGCTGAGCTTAGTCTCTAGTGGAAGACTTCAGCTTTTTGCTTTGTATGCCAGACCTTTGGGCCTTCTGCTGCTGTGTTGGCATTTTGTTTCTTCAGAAAGTAACTCACTATTCTTCATGCAGTTGTCTCTGAAAAGCTTCTAGGTTCTTTTAATGGATAAAAATCAACAATTATATCTATCCACTTTTAGTGGCTTTTAGAAGTGAATTTGCCAATCGTTTTTTTGATTTATATGAGGGAATTGTATGCTCAAGTTTTCCATCTCACTGGAGAATTCAAGAATCTAAACTTCTGGTTAAGGGAAACCTCCTGCTTCTACACACTGTTCAAGTGCTAAATTTAATTCTCTGGGTTAATGGATTGCAGATGTCTTTCTCATTGGGGGTTTTAAAATGAAATTAGGTGTAGTTCTGTAATAACACAAAGACAAACAAATATCAACATCAGCAGAGTGGAATGTTTATGAAAAAGTGAAGGACAGAATAAATGCATTACACATAAATTATGCGAAATATAAAGGGAACCTCTTTTTTTCCTTGTAAAAAGAGTTGTGGGTGTAATTCTTGTAACTAAGAACTCTCATAAGGTTTCTCAAAGCTGAGAACACAATTAAAATGGCAGTGTACATACCAGGATGTCGAGAAAAAGTCTCTTGCTATCTTTTTTGTAGCTCTGTTTCTTTCTTTATCTAAATAGGTAGCTGAGACAATCATAAGTTGGATTTATTTAATTAATAGAACTAAACAGCAGTCTGCTATGAAAACATAAAGCTACATACATCAAATAGTTTCAGGAGAAGTAAAATGCTTACAAAAGTCAAATCCCATCCTTTGGTTTTTGGAATGACAGGCTTCTATCTTCTATCCTGCATGTCTGGAAAGCTTAGTATATTCTCAGTGAGACTAAAATCTATTTCAGAAAGTGCACCATTGTCATTGTCCCTTGTCCCATTTATATTAAGTGCTAGGTGGTTTGGTTTTGTTTGTTTGATTTTGTTTTAAATTGAGTTTCAGGTATTTAAACAAGATGATGCTCAAAACCCATGCCAAACTAGAGTATATTTGTGACAGTGAGTTTGGGGACAGTTGTTTTACAGAGTGCCATAAATGGCCTTGTCACACTGTCAGTGCTGTTCCTTGAAGAAAGAAAACAGTTTGACCAAGTGTAACTTTGAGGCAGTTTCCATTCAGGTGTCACCTGGAAAGAAACTATACACAGGATGCAGCTTATTAACTTCCCTTACCCTTCATGTGAGATGTTGTTTCTCGTTTGTTTTTCCTGCAGTGAGTGGAGTGCAATAGAGAAGGAGATGGGGGATGGGTTGCAGAGTGCTGGCCACCACATGGATGTGTAAGTACTGACTGAATATCTGATAGTTTGATGTAAGCCAGATGTGGAACTCTCCCTCTTTCCTCTCTTTTCCCTCAATCCCAAAGTACGTATGAGTACCAGAAAAGTCGGGGGGGCATTGTTTTTAGGTATACAGTGTTTCTGTGACTTGGATGCAGGCACAGTTTTAGCATCCATATACCATATTAAGTAGCTCAAAAAGCCTCAGGAGAACCAGAGGGGTTTCTTTTTTTATTATTATTTTGAAATCGTAGAAGTGTTTGGAATCCTTCCAGTTTTTCTCTTAAGCTACTATGCCAGAAACTGGTGGAATACTACTTTAATGTACTACAGACCTGATGAGATCCATTTGCTTTTGATAGCAGCACTTTGTACCATGCAGTAGATGGTACACAGATTTGGACTTAATTACAGGGAGTTAAGAAATTTAATTAATCGACACCAAAACTCCAATGGATTCTTGAAACAAACACTGACTGGATATAATAAAGTAAAGAATCCTCTCTTTTTGCAACTTTTGAGTCATTTGGCAGAGTATGTGAAGCAGAGCCTTCAAAATAAGAGTCTAGCACTTGAGAGTGCTCACAGAAGTGGTAATCTAGGCTCATGGCTTCTGCTTCTCAGGTAGTCGTATTCAGCCAGTGAAACAGCATTTCCTACCTCTCTGATTCCTCTTCTGTAATCCCACACAACAGATAAGTAACAACTCCAGCAAGACATGGAAGGTGTTTGACACTTCATGAGATATTTTTACCCATAAAATGTAATTAGTGTGGAAATAAAGTTCTCAGGTTTAATTTATAGGGCAGATTCACATACGTGCTACTGCCTGATTGTTATTGGTGTTGTCAAGTTAACAGGTTGTCAATTGTTACTGGCCTTGTCAAGTGGAAGTGTTTGAAGAGCCTTGCCTTCAGCTTCTTCAGAGTAATTCTGCTCTTCTCAAATCTTTCAGAATTTGACCCCTTCTGAGTAATTTATTCACAGTTCTGTGTTTTGGCTAATGGAGTGGTTTCTATCCAAGAAAAGCTGTAATATTTTCAAGGAAGAGGGCTCTGGTGAGAATAAAGCAATGGAGGATGCATTCTGCTTTCAGAAGAAAAATAATTGAAGTAGGGGTGGAATAGTGTTAAGCACCTACTGCTGTGGGCAGGAATTGAAGAGATTTTGAGAACTTGGTATAATATAGTGGAGTTAAGGAATCACAAGTAGGTTTTTAGTGGTTCAGATACACCACACCAAGATGTCAAACACCTGGAAATGCATAACCAATTAAAAGAACTTGTCTTACTTCTTAATCAGGGGGCTGAACCCTCTCATACATCCATAACATTCAATACTTCTCTCTGTACCACAGTTAGGGCTAAAGATCCAGAGTAATGGCAGTGGGTAACTGCTATTCTGGGTAATTTTAATCACTGCATGAAGTCTGAGGTAGCTTTCATTTTCTGTCATCTCCTCTGCTCTGGCAATCTTGTACAACAGTAATCCCTTAGTGATGACAATCGAGCAAGAAGCAGCAGTTGTGAGATTCAGGAAGTCATTCAGTGACCCATGTGGTCTCCTACCAATAATGTTCATATCTATGATCTCTTTCAAGTATAACTTACCAGTTCTGTTACCATTCTCATAACATCAGGTGGGAATTTATTGCAACAAAAAGCTACTTCTAGAAGGTTGCTTAATATAGATGTTAAACTTCAAAACTAATCTAATTATTCTCTATCCACCCCATATGCTGTAGTCTTTACTAGGTGTTTATTTAAGCTTTTGAGTTGTTATTGGTTAGTATGATCTAAAACTGCTAAATATTTGGAGAAGACATCCCAAAGCTTCTCTGGGAGTGTGCTCTATTACAAGACAAGGCTTGCTAGTGACAGAGAGTGCTGAGAAAGTTGGAGTGAATGGCTTTAACAAGCATTTAAAAGATGAAAGAAAAAAATGCCAGACCTTTGACTTCTGTCCTTTATTCCATTAATGAGTGACCCTTTATCTCTGTATCAACTAGACTGTCATTATACATTGAACCAGGCTAAACTAAAACAAGGGTTAAGTTGACAGCTTACACAAAAAGTGAGAACATGTCAGTACCTTTAGAACTTACTGCAATGTTTCTCCTTAACACTTTCTCTCTAGTTTGCCTAAGTCAGAAATGTAGCTTGTCTTACTACATTTTTTTCNACAAGGGTTAAGTTGACAGCTTACACAAAAAGTGAGAACATGTCAGTACCTTTAGAACTTACTGCAATGTTTCTCCTTAACACTTTCTCTCTAGTTTGCCTAAGTCAGAAATGTAGCTTGTCTTATAAAAACCTGTCTAAGTAAGGTAGGATTTTGTTAGGTGAGATTTTTTTGGTTGTTTGTTTTTGAGGTTTTTTTCTGAGAGTTGATCTGCCACGGATGAGCTCTAGCACTGCTCTAAACTTAGATCTTACTTGAAATTGAAATGTGGTCCATCTGCTGCCCTGAGAAATCCAACCACTATACTAAAATTATTGCACTGCAGAACTTAAAATAGGGTAAGCCATTTATGACCTGTGTGGCTGCAGGATTTTTCAGACCAAGTGTATTTTTCACCAGTTTTAGCTTATTCCTTACTTTGATTCATAATATTAATTCTTGTTCTCCCTGTTCTTTAATCTCTTCTACTTAAACCGGGCTGCTGTTGCTGNGCTGCAGGATTTTTTCAGACCAAGTGTATTTTTCACCAGTTTTGGCTTATTCCTTACTTTGATTCATAATATTAATTCTTGTTCTCCCTGTTCTTTAATCTCTTCTACTTAAACCGGGCTGCTGTTGCTGACCACTTCATATGTTATATTTATTCATCACCAAGAGCCTTGGTAGGGCTTTTCCTGGATGTGCCATGTCTTTGATTTCACAGAGCATCAAAACAACTCATCATACTTGCAAACTTCCCAAATTCGAGTTACCAGTTCCATTTCAGCTTGAGACTCTGCCACTTCTTTCACAGAGCCAGATACTGGAGAGACATAGAGAGAAAAGGGAAAATGCAAAGATTTTGCAAAAACTTGAAAGCCAAGAGGTGCTATAATTAGCATTTGGGTCACATTGTGCTGGTTGCTAGAGAATGGACATATGCTCACTTCAGAGAGCCTGCAGATGTGTGAGAGATTGCCACATAGCTGAGAATCCAGACTGAGTTAGCAGAATAGATGAAGGTATTTGTGTGGGATCTCATTCATCCTGGTTATCTCCAGTGATACATGCCCTGAGTGCCAGGCTAAAGAGGAATCTGATTTCTGTGGCTGTGCCAAGTGAGATGTGCAGTTACCTCTTAGCTGTAGGCCTGTCCCTGCAAATCTGGCCAAGACAGTCACCTTGGTTAGCAAGAACACACTAAATACTGTCAAATAAGCAGTATCAACTAGAAAAATAAAGTGCTTTTTGCCATTTGCAGGAGACATCAGCCTAAATAACAAAACTCTTACTAAATGCAAGAGCTGGAGATTTGGTCCAAGCCCTTGTACTTCAGATTTCTCCCTAAAAGGAGGGTTAAACTTCCTGTTGCTGTGAATTAATATGCCTGACTTGCAGAGTAGACAAAGCTATGGAGTTGGAAGGAGCTGAAGAGACTTAATGTTGTGGTGTTCAGGGCACCTCTGTGAGTCACCTTGTACTCAGGCTGAATAAGGAGCCATAAAAGCAGCCTCTGCTTTTTAGAAGGTGTAATGTTCATATTCCTGGGCCTTAATGCTTTAAGCCTTGAAGGATTTCTTTTGCACAGTGTGGTGTTTTTTCTTTTTCTTTGTCTTGATGCTGCCTGTTGACTGTCCACTGAAGAAAAGGAATAAATTAGTGTATTTTTCCTGTAAGAAAAGCTGCCTCATCTTCACCAGGAGACTTATGATAGATTTTGTACTTGTCAAAAGATTCATTGTAGTAACAACCAAAGAAGCAGGCCCGTGGGAATGTTGACATTAGCTGATTCAGAGTTTAATTAAAAACAAAGAAAAAACTCTTTTTGTCATGGGTGTTTCTGTCAAACAGGTGTCCTCCCTTGTTACTGGATGTGTATCCTTAAAGGTTAATTTAATCAGCTTTACATTTGACTGTGGCTTTTTTTCCCTAGATATGCAGCTTCTATTGATGACATACTGGAAGAAGAGGAGCACTATGCAGATCAGCTGAAGGAATATCTCTTCTATGCAGAAGCACTGCGGTATGTACAGAAGTCTAGAGCTCAAAAGGAAGCTGTAGTCCTTTTCTCTAATGTGATGTTGATGTTTAATTTAGTCTGGTATCCTCTTGTGTTTTCTGAGAAGGGGAAATTCCAATGTTGTGGTGTCTCCATGTTCTTGTTTCTTATTCTGCTTACTTGTATTTGATTGCCATGTGAGGGGCAATACAAATTAGAACTGATCTGATCAGCAGTGAAAAGACAAAAATGTTAAAATCCATATACTGTGGGAGGAAATGCTGTGTATTCCTCTGGTTCCACTGTTCCCTTTGCTTTTGGTGTAATAGTGCCCCAATGTGCTGAAAGCTCCAGCTTTCAGATGAGGTAGGCCAAACAGAGCTGCTATAGACATTATAAATTCCAGGAACTTTCAAAGTGCCCACTATAACTTTGATCTGCTGCAGTGTTGTGCATTTAAACACTAACATTTTGTTTTGTTTTAGGTTAGTCTTTCTCAAACAGTCACCCCTAACAAGCATGAACATAAAAGCAAATTGCTTTATGCTGCAAGACTGTGCCTGAAGCTATTGTGCTTTGCAAGGGCTGGCTCTGAACCTCCTGGAGAGGTCCAGTAGAGGGTTGGGTTGGCGAGTGTGGGGGCTGCTGTGTGGGAATCTCTGCTGGGAGACGAATGTGCATCCGGCTGTGGAGCACGGATGTAGCATCAGCAGCCCACACAGCACTGGGACTTAGTGCAGGTGGTCAGAGGAAACTCCTCTTTTCCAGATGAAAGGCACTGTCTGAGTCTAGAAGCAGTTCTTTCTTTCATTGTGTGTAAGAGAAAATGTGATGAATTTTATGATTGACTGATAGATTGCTGCTGTGACAGGTACCATCTCCAGGTATCTTTTGTCAAAGCTGTGATATTTCTGTAATGTATTTTGAATGAAACTGTTTTACAGTGGTGTCCTTAAGGAGGTGGTAGGGCTTGTATTGCTGAGTGTATCTTGGAATGAGTCTAAAAAGAGGAGCAGAATGCTGCTGTACTAAGAACTTTATTTATACTTTGATCCAAGCTTGCTTAACTATGGCATTTGCAGAGTTATGCAGTCTGTGATAGGGCTGTTGAATTTGGGCTAGATGAATAATTGGAGGTGCTCCCTGTCAAAACCAAACAGAACATGATGCTATTTGTAAAGTGTAAATGGAGGGAAACGTAGCAAAACAAAGTATTTCGTGACAGATCTTTACTTACTTTTCAGGGCAGTTTGCAGGAAGCATGAACTAATGCAATATGATTTGGAAATGGCTGCACAGGACTTAGCATCTAAGAAACAGCAGTGTGAGGAGCTGGCAACAGGAGTGAGTCTTTTTCCACTTTCTTCTCCAAGATGCCTCTTTTTGAATTTATTTTTTGACTTGAGCCAAGTTACTTAGAATGATATTTAAATGGCACCAGCATGCTGGCTGCTGCTTTTGAGAAGTGGTATCATATGAGCTGGAGACATGTGAGGTTTAAAGTAACTTGGTTCTTGGTGACATAAGCTGTTTGTGCCAAACTTCTTTTATTGAATACTGAGCAAGTAAAGGGTTGCAGTAAATATGACTGGAGCAGAATAACACAGACAACTCTATCCTAAAGATCAAATGTTGGGAATTCTGAAAAGCTTCCTTTGCCTTTTGAACAATGGGTGTTATTGATATGTTGTGTTAGTCCATTTTATATGGGAGATAACATTACCTAAAATATTATCTGAAAATGGTAACTGACAGCTTTAGAATTTTTAATGTTGCTCTTGGATCTATTGATGTTCTTTATGGAATGCCTTTATGGCTTTTGTTTTTCTTAGTTTCTTTCCTACTTCACTAGGAAGGCTGCTCTGAAAGTTCACCCTTGTCAGCTTTAAAGTGTTTGAACATCAAATTACCTGCTCCCCACTTTGCTTAGTCTGACCTGAGTCACCAGAGCTACTTATCAATTAATGAAATGGAAGTTAAAGTAAAAAATCAGCTGAATAGTAAGCACAAATGCCAATAAAAGTCACCTGATGTCCTGTGACTGTGCTCAGGAATACCAAACCCAGAGTATCCTTGTTTTTTGCAGACTGTGAGAACCTTCTCCCTGAAGGGGATGACCAGCAAGCTCTTTGGGCAAGAAACCCCTGAGCAGAGAGAAGCCAAGATAAAGGTTCTAGAAGAGCAGATACAGGAAGGAGAAGAGCAACTGAAGTCTAAAAATCTGGAGGGCAGGTAAATGGCATTGATTGTTTCAAAGAAAACACAGGGCTTGTCTTAGCAAAAGTCCTTGACTGGATGCTCTTGAAGGTGTTTGCATTTTATAAGTGTTTTTAATATATTCTTGGTGTTTATGAGCTGTCTATAAAAGCTCCTGTCAGCTGCAAGTTGTGAAATAAAGTGCAGTACATGCAGTTAGCTTCTGGTCTGTGTGTATGGCTTATGTAAAACCTGATGACTTTCCCAGTTGCAGAGCCCACTCTAATGGCTGACTTGCATGCTTTTATGTTCCACTAGTAATATATTTAGCAGGTGGGCTTGGAGGTCTGCAGCTGAATAGGCTGAGACTCAAAAGCTGATTTGCCTCAAATACAGTATTTAGTTTGGTTTATGTGTAAGGGTCCTGAGCCCATATTCTGCAACTTGTCATATGAGGGACACCTTACTCCTGTTTGAAAGAGATTAGAAGGTCAGGGGAGTTGTGTTTGACTAACTGCTTCTTGGTGCTCTAATGAAATTTTCTTCAGGTATGCAAAAATGAAAAATAGGAACTAACATTCTTAAAGCAATGGGATTTTGTCAAAGCAGGTCTGTCACATAACACAGGGGGTAAACGTGGTATCTCCTGGTATGTTAGCTTTAGAGCTGGAAAGATAAGACTAGTTCATGAACAGTTCAAAACAACAAGACACTCAGTGAATGCAATATCTTAATAGTTTTGGCAGATGTATTGGAGATGTGCTTTTGTAGCTCTGGAAGCAATTTTCAAGTGAATGCTAGTCCAGCAAGAATGAGAGTATAAATTACAGATATATGCCTCCATTTTAGTTAAGGAGACCTGACTACATATCACCAAACCAACAAAATTAATTTCTGAAGTGAATTGTCCAAGTTAAATTTGCATTGGCAATGTTTATTGTAGCTGACTGTCTCACATCCTGACAACAAGTGAGTTTTCACACTGAAGAGATGAAGATTCTGACTTGACAATTGAAAAAGAAACAGGCAGTGTTGTGTGCTGAATGTTGGCATAAAGATACTTAGTTACCCCAACAGAATGGGAAGGAAAGAAGTATATTCTGACTTGTGCTAGTTTTATAGCAGTGATGCTTCCTGGGAAGAAACACCAAATCAAACAAACATCCTAATGTATCCTGTGAAACTGATTCCCTAGGTTAAAAACCTTAAAAAGAAGGTGGAGAATTAGCTAGTGGTGCCAGTTGTAAAATGAGGACACTGAGGGATGCACACTAATTGCAGGGCTGGATTTACTGACTGAAAGGTGGAGCTCTCTGTCAGACACAGCTTCTCTGCTGAGTGTCCAGAGCTGAGGGTAGAACATGTAAAACACTTACTAACAGAAATAATTGCTTTAAATTCCAGAGACTTTGTGAAAAGTGCCTGGGCTGACATTGAACGGTTTAAGGAGCAGAAGAACCATGATTTGAAGGAGGCACTTATAAGCTATGCTGTTATGCAGATTAGCATGTGCAAAAAGGTATGTGTGGCTCTGGAGAGGCTGGCCCAGTGGTTCTGCCCTGTGAGCAAGGGGGAGATGTCAGGAGCTGGGAACATGGCAGTCACAGAAGATTGGAAGTCACTAGCATAAAACCTTCCACATACTCCCTCCTCCCTGAACTCAGTGACATGTTAATATTGAGATATATATAGATATAGAATAGACAATGTGGTCCAATTTCCATGTGGTCTCTGCCTTATTCTTCTGTGAAGTTCTATGGGACTTCTTTGTAGAGTCTTCTGTTGAAGAAAGTTGTGGATGAGGTTTGCAAATAAGAGTATATTCCCACCTATTGATTTTTAACTGTTCTTTTAAAAGGGAATTCAGGTTTGGACAAATGCAAAGGAATGCTTCAGCAAGATGTGATTATCTGGGAATGAATTCCTCCTCCAAGTGCCAGAGAACGGAAGCACAGTGTATAACACCAATGTTGTATTGCTACATGACGTACATACAAATCATGAAATAAATGTAATTGTTAATAAAGGATGAAAAGGACATGTTGTTAAATGTTTAGCCCTGACTGCCACTTTTGTGGCATGTTTTATATGTGGTAGCAAATAATGCAGGGGTAAAAGAGTTACTGAAAACTACAGCTCTGTATTGGGACAAAGGTATTGGGAAAGTTATCCCAGAAAGTATGAACTAAACTGTTCAGAGACTTGTGAAACACCATGCTCTGTAATGTGTAGATCACTTCCAGATGCCCTTCTTTCCAACCCTTGCTGTTTAGAATTTTTAATGCTCAAGGGTGCTTTGGTTTTATAATGGGGCACACAGTTGTGTTCTCAAGGTCTACACCATAAGAGGACAAAAAGTGAAATATTGTAATGCCTAGAGTTCATATTTAAATGCCTTTGCATGTCCATAGAGAAATATGTTTTTCCAGAGTTCAGGTTAAGCAGTCTCAAACTCCTGAGATGTTTGAAACTCTCTACAGTAGAGGTGTTGTACAGTGGTTTGATAACAATATTCTGCATTTACTGGTTCCCACTTCAGTTTTGATACGAGCATTGATTTCTTACTAAACTTCTTCCTGCAAGTAAAGGAGACTGGTGATCCAGCTGAGCAGAAAAACCAAAGTCAAAGCTGGTAAGAAGCAGATGCAACTTCTCTTTGATTGTTTGGAACCTGTTTACACTTGGTGTGAATCTGGCCTGTGGCACCTTGTAACTGAAGTGGTTTGGTTCTTAAACAAATAGTTCTTACTGAAGGTGCTGAAATAATTAACCTGGTGCAGCTTCTGTCACGCTTCAGAGCAGTGATGTGCAGAACTCACAATGAACCAAGGTATCTGTTTGGCCTCTGTAATGGTGTTTCAGTGTGTGTGAGTGTGTGTGTACGTGTGTATGGATGTACACACCTGTAGAACATGACTGCAGTTACAGGGTTTGCATTAAATGTTTCCAATTACGAAAATCTCTTACCACTGTCTAATACTGGGCTTTTTCTACATCCTTACCGAAAGTTCCTGAAGTCTTGTGGAATTTGTCAGACTTGATTGCTAGTCCTGAAGGAAGCTTTGTAATAATATGTTGAAAAGTGTATTTAATTATTTTGGATTATTACACTACTCAGATTTTTTTTTTTTTAAGAGATACTCCAGAAAGTCCTTAAATATTCTTTTGATAAAACTATTTAAATGTATTCACTGGTATGTCCCATGTTACTTTTGTCTCTTCAACCTTTCTTTTCTATGAAACCATTGTAAAGAATGCATAGGTCTGGTGCACACTACAGCTTAAAACTCTGAAGTAAAGTGCTGGTACTCTGATAACCTGTGTTGGCTTTCTCAAAGCATGTGACAGTGACATGCCTGGCTGAGAGATGATGTTGGGCACAAAGAGGTCTCTTCCTTTAACATCTACAAGGAGAAATGTTGTTCCTTTCAGAGGTTGCAGTGTCTGGTTCTGATACAGGCTGAAGGACTCTCACATTCCAAACCAAGAAGTTGCACACTTGATGTATTCAGTAAACCTTCTAAAAAGAGTGGTGCCTTAATACAATACCATGAGGCGCTCAGAGTAGGTATTTTTCATGCACTTTGATTTTTGGTAGATCTTTCTGGTGCCTCCTTCCACATGTCACTTGCTGTACAGCTCATTAAATGTATTAGTATGCCTTTTTTTTCCTTGCTAGTTGTACTAAAATTTAAGAAGGGAACAAAACAGTTCTTGTAAGTTTTGTGCCAAATAAGATAAATAAAATTGCTCTTTGATATTTTTGTTATGTTGGGTTTTTTGTGAAAAACTCTTTCCTATTCTGAAAACTGCTGTTTGATTTCTTAGAAGTGGTTCTTGTCCATCTTAGCTCTCAAGTGGCCTCCAAATGTGGGTTTAAAATTTGGTGAATTGTGCACAGCTTCCCTTTTAGGTGAGGAACATAGTGCTAAGGCCAGAATTAGATACTTGCTACAAGTCAGTTGTCTGAGTTTCATGTGTGTCTCCATTTAGTTAAGAGAAGATGCTTTTGGAAACATTTTGCATTATTTGACAGAAATTATGTGAAAGGCAAATTAAAGGTAATTTGGAATAACTTTGTTTCTTTTATTTCTGTTTTTCCAGATAAGCATTGCATGTGGTCTGTGTAGCTGGGGATCATAGCAACCTGTGAAGGTTTATCCTCCTCGTTTAGCTTTTCAACCCTTTAGGGTGAAACCAACCAGTTAATGGCTGTTTCCATGTGGATAACAGAGCCCACATGACAGATGTACACTTGCAAAGTGTGCATTTTTCCAGTTACAGTATGGATTTAATTCCCATAACTTGTTCTACTTTCCCAGTTATCCAGTAAACATCAAAAATTGGTGGAAGGCCTTGAGAATAATAGCAGGTAGGAAGAACATTTTAACTTAATCTTGACAGAATGCTTGTATATGAAAGTGTTTACCTGCCTGGATCATCTGATCTGCTGATCCTGTTGCTTCTGTCCCAGGAAGCTTTGCTGGGTGGATTATCACTGCTCCTGCTATCTCTGACCTTCCCCATTGCTAGCAGGACCTTCTCTTGTCAGTGCACTTTAGTTGCTACTGTTGTCTGTTCCTGAAATGTAGCAGGGGTGACAGAGCCAACTGCAATGGAAAGATAAAGTTTTATGAACTCTTTTTTTAATGTATTATTTCAGTATCTGGCACGTCAGCCCAAGCAGTGCTAACCTGGCAGCCGTGTGCAGGGACTACCTTGGCAGGCACAGAGCAAATCTTGGAGCAAATCTTGGAGCTCAGGCCACGCTGAGGAGCCTGCCTTGTGCAGGTGAGCCAGAGGAAAGTGCTGGCTGCAGCCAAACACACAGCAGAGCCAGCAGAGCAAGGCTGCAGCCCCAGAGCAGCTGGCTGGGCTGGGAGCACTGCAGCTGAGGATATCTTCCTGTATCACTCTCCCTACCACTGACATTCCTTTGTTCCTCTTGGTTCAGGAACTGAGAAACACTTTCTAATGTTGCCTAAAGGATTACACAGAAGGAAGTTCTCTTAATTCCCTGTGCTTGTCTCACAATGGCAGGGCAGGGCTCTAATCCGTGTTTCCTTGTGCCTCCTGTTCTGCCCATCCTGGTGCCTCTGTCTTGTATTTGCCTGCAGAGCTCTGTGGGGAGGCACAACATGAAATGAGAATCCCCACACAGGGCTGCTCTAGAAATAATGCAAAGAGAGGAAGCAAGTGGAATGGGAGCTGGGAAACTTGGAGCACAAGCCTTGGTGTGAAATCCAAGCACAAAGTACTTGTCTGTTGCCAGTAAAAGCAGTTGCCTCTGTAAGCAGTTCCTTTGCTGCTGCCACGAGGCCATGGCTGCTCCTGGCTGGCAGGCTCCCACCTGCTTCTCCAGCACAGCTGTGTTTCCCAGGACAGGGGCATCTCCCTAAGGGTGCCACTCCTGATCCAGCTCCTGGGAGACCCTTGGCAGTGCAGGACAAAGTGGTGTGAGCTGCTTCCCTCTCTGGGTGGCCCCTGGAGCAGGCAGGATGCTCACTGCAGCTGTGAGCAGGGGGATGTCTCTCGAGTGGCAGAGGCTTGCTTGTCCCCCCAGCTGAAACAGGGGGTCACCTGTGTCCCCTTCACAACAGCACTGCCATGGGTACCTGGGCAGTCTGGAGACCCTCAAGTCCCTGTGTAAGCAAAGGATTGTGACACACTGGCTGCTGTGTTCTGATGCTTCCTGGTGTGATACAGTGTCATCAAAAGGATTTTGTGATTCTGACTTTCTGAAGGGTCAGTTGCAGAGAAGAAACTTTTTTTTGTTGTTTTTGCTGGCTGCCTTTTGGTTGCTTTTGAGAAGCTTACCTGGACTGGCCTTCCTAATGCTGTGTTTTCTTCAAAAAGAATCTTTTTGCTCTGACTGGTTGTAGAACATACTTATAACATGAAACAAAGACAAATCAGAAAGGATTTGGGGTTGTTTTGGAGGAAATCAGCTTCAGATAGTGGAAGCACAGAGTATTTGGAGGCAAGGAGAGGTGGTGCCATGCTCAGACAGGTAAGGATGGGGTTAAGCTGCACATGAGGGCAGACTGGTTTTGAGGAGAGATACACAAGAGGGTGAGGAGGAAGGAGATGAGGCAGGGAAGAAGGACAGCAGAAAGGGGATGGGTGGTGGAACTGGAGAGCAGAACAGATGGAAACCTTCTGTACCTGCTGGCTGGGCTGTGCAGGAGAAGGGAAAAGCAGCACAGTGTGGTCCTTGTTTTGGAGAAGTCAAAAAAGTGGAGAAGATGGAAGCAGGAGGTAAGGAAGTTTCAAGAGCTGACAAAGGCAGCTATATAATACAAATGATAGTAGAACTATAGTATCTGACTGAAACTTGTAGTAGTGAGTGTGGTCTTGAAGCTGAGTTAACCACTGATAATGGTGTGACATAGCTCAGAAGGAGAGATTTAATTTTGTATAATGTTTTGTATCTATATTTAATATGGTAGTTTTCAACTTTCTGAAAAAATAAAACAGGAGAAGCTTCAGACTTCAAAAACCCAGCATAACCTTTGTGGGCACCCCAATCCTACAAACATCAGCATAATCAACCATGGAATGTGGGGGCCTGCTGCCTGGTGCAGCTCTAAAAGAGGCTGTCCCAACATGCCAGGGACTACAATTAATAAATAACTTCTTCATCTGTAGCAAACTTGTTCTGTTATCTGTAGATATCTGTGGCATGTGATAACACCAATTATATTCTCTTCAGAAGGCAGCTGTAAGTGGCCGCAGAAGATAAGCAGTGACGTTGAGGTGAGGCTCCCCGGGATGCAGAGGTGGAAAATGATGGAGTCGGAGGGAAAAGGGAACCCCGACCGCCCTCTGGTGGGTCTCCAGCAGGAGCTCGCAGGGCCCGGGATCCGGGATCCCGCTGCGGGAGGCAGGGAGGGAGGTCAAGGCCAGCTCCTCCCCGTCCTGCCTCGCAGGCGTTCGAGCCGCGGTGTAATTGAAGCCTAAATACAAAGGGATGGGTAATCTGGAGCAGTTTTCCGTGCAGGATTTAGTGCTGAGCTTGTGTCCTGCTGTAGGTTGCTGTTAATAATGCAGTATGACAGTGATTTGCAGCTTGGGTGCCTTTTGCACTGCACAAACACTGCCATGAGTTGGACTCAGAGGCTTCTGAGCTAGCAGTATTTTTTATTTATTTATTTACTTTTAATAACTGCTTGGATGTGGTGCCAGCTGCATGGTCAGAAGGAATGACCTGTGGCCACTTGTGCAAGCTGCAGTCCTGTGTGAGAGGTGGCAAAGTCACCCTGCCCCAGCGCTGCTTTGAATGAGGTTTTTCTGAAGTGTGAGCTCTCTGGTGACAGAGGCCAAGTCTCATGATTATTTTCCTGGGGCCAAAAGGACAGACTTTATTTCCAGTCTCCTTTGTTTTGATTAGGTTCCAAGCACAGTGCTGGTACCTTCTGCCTGCTCACCTCTGATGGCCCTGCAGATACTGGATGCTCAGAGGGCAGCAGGGAAGAGCTGTGAGCTCCTTGTGCTGCAGCAAAATCCCTCCTAGGCCACATGGCAGAGCTGTGCATCCCCCTCATCTGCCGTTTGCCAGCCTGGAGTGGGCTTTGCAACAGCCACAACTGCATTTCCCCTCCTGTGTGACATTCCCTGCACTCCTCCAGGGATCGTGCCAGCCCCCGAGGCCGTCCTGCTCATTCCAGCGGCTCTGGTGCTCCTGCTGCTGTTCAGAGAGGCTCTTCCCCCAGCCTGACCACACTGGGGCTGCCTGGAGCCACGCAGGGCCTGCCACTGACCTGCTCCTTGCTTCCATCAGGTGATTCATCCCTGCTTCCCAGCAGCACAGCCTTCTCCTCTTCAGTGGCTCCCTGATCCCACCTCCATCTCAGCTGTGGTCTCAGTAATGCTCTTACAGCCCAGGCTGTCTCTGACCTGCACAGAGCCAGTGGCAGAACACAGCAGGACCCTGCTTCTCCAAAGTGCCCATTTCCAGCTGCATCCTGAAGGCTTTGACCACATTTTAGTTTATTTTAAGGAATGCTGGGCTGGCTTTCAGCTTCAGAGCAGGACTGGCCCAACCAGAGTGAGGAGAGCTGCCATGTTGGATTGATGCATTAATTCTATTGCTCTATCAAGGAAACTGTAATCTCTTAAAATGAGAATTAATTTGACAAGATTTGTTTTTCATGAACACCTTGATTGGCATTAATCTCTTTTAGCTCGGTATCAACTATTCTTTTCCCAGGGATTAGTTTCAGACTGACAGGCCTATAGTAATCCAGTCTCTGTAGTTATATACTTTCATAAACAGACAAAATATCAGCCTTCTTTTAGACTTGTGGAGTTTCTCCTGAAATCCAAGACTTGTTGAAAATCAACATCCATGGTTCAGAGATCTCTTATGCTGAGACTTCTATAAACTTGAGAAAAAGCTATGTGAATCTGGAGATACAGGCATTAATTTAAGCAGCTGATGTCTACTGCTGCACCCTGGGTGTGTCTTGGGAGAAAATATCCCCTTGTGATGGAGGCAAGGCATAGCTGTGGTTGATGAAGAGCATGCACAGAGCATGACTGGGTTTTAGCATCCTCCTAAATGAAGTGAAAAGCATATTCTTGTGTAGTTTAACACATTATTGCACTATAGCTCTATGCTCTTGCTGAAGTTTGACATCTCAGAATGAAAGTGAGGAACTAAACTTTGAACCATGTCAGGAATATTCACAGATGGAGTGGACTCATTTGTGAACTAGGAATAGCCAAACTATCAAAGGAGATCAGGAATCCTCCTTTCAAGATCTGAAATAATTCTCAGTATTAAATCTTCCCAAAGTACATCTTGCTTCCTTATAGATAATTGACCTTTCCTAACCTCTAACTTCTCTTCATGGTTGGCTTTAGCATTCTTCCCCTCTTCCTAATATTTTACCTGGTTATATTTGTCCTGTAAGCCTAGACAGGGATTTGAACATGTGGTGCCTTTTTCAATTTCAGGGCACTTACTTAAAATATCCAGAAATAATTGCTGGTGATCATTCACTTTCTGTTCAAACTCCTTCTCCCTGCTGATGTAGTTACTGCTATTTTTAGCTTTAAAATGCTAAATACATAGTGCTGAGCTGGGCCTTTTCTGTTTCCTACCAACAAATATAATGATTTCGATTACAAGGCAATTTAGTGTTTGCTGGGTTTAATGTTACTTTCCAATTTGAAAATATTTCCTTTTTCTCTCCCATGTTGGCATCCACTGTGGATCTTCCTGGGCTGGAGTTAAATGAAGGTGATGAAGATAAGTAAAATAAGGTGATGTTTGCCAGCAAACGTGTGAGCAGCAGGACAGCTGCCTCCATGCTGGTCCTTGGCAGATGGTCCTGGGGAATTACTGACTCCATCCAGGAGATGTTTCTCCTCTCTCCCTATGCCCAGGATGGCTAGAGCAGGATGGCTTTGGCACTGCAATGCTGGAGCTCCCAGCAAACACACAGGGATGGGGGAGCTGGCTCTGATGGAGATGCTCCTGGAGGGCCACAAGGCAGCAGGTTCCTGGTTTGGGGTGCTCACAGGATTTGTCTGGTTTCAGGGGAGCAGACAGTGGTGAGCAGCTGTAGCCTTTGGGAGCTAATAACCTCTGTGTTGCAACATCCCTCTTTGAGTAGGCAGATAAGGATGTACAGGGGAAATTAGCACTTAATAGGAGCAGGGTTGGAGATAAGCAGGGGGAAGAAACCAGAGCTCTGCAAGCCTAGCTGGAGGTTTGGGTAAGGTTGTGTTTGGCAAACACAGGCTCAGCTGGTGGAAGAGTTTATGAATTTGGCCTCCAGGACTGACTTTCACATGAATCTGCCATGGTCAGGAGATGGCTCAGCTCAGCAGCTGAGAAGGGGTTATTTTTCCATCTGAGGAACAACATGTGGGATGCAAGAGCCCTGGTCTTGAGCAACAGAGCTGAAAGTTGGTGCCTCAGGCTAGAGTGGCCTGTGTGGGGTGAGGTGGCAATTTTTGGTGTCCTGGGCAGACTGAGCTGCCTGAGCAGGTAGACAGGGTTGTTGGTTCAAAAGTGGTTCCTGACATCTTTGCCAGTGGGTGAACCTTTCCTCTCTTGTCACCCACCTGTCTGCTTTCCACTGGTGTTGATGCTTTGGCATGGAAATCCTTCCACCAGGTATTGGTAACCAACCCCCTTGTGCTGAGTTTGTGCCTGCAAAGGTGTGGTAACAGTTGATTTTATGTGTTACCCACTCTGTGACATTGTGCAGGCAGCTGGTCCATTTCCTTCCTCACTTTTGTTCTGAACACTCCAGCTCCACACCTGCTCCCCTTCAGCCTCCCTTCATGCTGGCTCAGTCCCTTCAAACTTGTTCAGTCTGCCTGAGCCTGGTGCTCAGAACATTGGGGTGGCTCCTACTGTGGCCATCCAGCATTCCCACTGGAAGAAGGTGCCACAAAACCTTAATCTCTCACTTGAAATGTGAATGCTATTGCACCCATGATTTCTTTCTGTTCTTCCTGTCCAGTGGTTAAGGATGGAAAGGGTGTCAGTAAATGTTGCTGAGATATCTGCTTCTTTGTGTTGTGCAGAGTCCTCTAAGCCCTCACCAACACTCCTGGGATGCACATTGGCAGGGATGGCACCACTGCTTTACAGGTGGCTCCATAATTAGCTGTCCCTGGAAACATAAGCTTAATTACATTTTATATACTGGCTCTAGAGAGGCAGGAACTGTGTCCCTTGAAGGACGTTCTTCTGTTAACCATAAATGTGTGTTTTTTGCAGTGACTGAAGAGCTCTCAGGCAGCATGGATTGCCTTTCAGGTTGTGTTGAGCACTGTCAGCAGTGCTTCTTCTCTCATCATTTGTCTCCAGCCAACAGTGCTGCGCCCTTTTGTCTCCAAAAGCTGCAGAGGCTCTTGATTAGCTGTGAAATGAACCATGTCCCCAGCAGTCACTTCTCTTTTTTCCCACATCTTCCCTACAGAGCAAGTGGCAAGTCCTCTCCAGCTGGGTTGTCCAAGAGTTCTTCAACTGATGTTTCAACACTTGTCTTCCAAAGCACTCATTTTCTTGTAGCAAAGTGACCAGCATTCACTTCTGAGGAGCCTTTCCTGCTGCAGGACAGCGATGTGGAACGCTGCAGCAGGCAAGAGGTGTGTTTCCCCTGCTGGCACATCCTTCTTATATCTCACAGCTGTCCCTGAACAGGGATATTGCTGGATCCAATGAATGGAAAAGCAAATTGTTGTGTGGCTGTATGGGAACTCTAAATCCAGCTATTAGATTGCCATAATCTGTGGAAAGGAGGGAAAACAAAGCACGAATTGTGAAATACCCTCCTCTTGCAGACTGGTTTTGCCATTGTTGTAGTCCCTTGGGTCAATACACACCCAAGATATTCCTTCACCTCCAGGTGTTTGAAGAGGCTAACATTTGGAAGGATAAGCTGCTCTGCAGAGTGCAAGAGTTCAGTCTGACTTGCATGTCCCAGAAGGCAGGATCTGGAGTAACTTTGGTGTAGCATCTCTGGGTGCTGGCTGTGAGAGAGTCGGTCACACCCCCAGGTAGGACTTTCAGGCAGGTTAAAAAAATTGCTCCTAGGAGATTCCTCTCTGTCTGCCTTGACAGCACAGGGAGTTGCAGAGAGATAATTAGATTTCAGATGCAGTCTACCTTAAAGAAAGAACAGAAGCAGCACTGCATTTCTGTGGGTTTGCTTTTTGCTTTGGCCTCTTTTTGTTGGTAAAAATTAGAAACTGGGAATTTCACGGAGCCTTCTTGGACTCGGTTCAGAAACACTAGATTTGCTGTTCTCTAGGAAAAGGAACCCCTGTCTTACAGGTGTTGATTTTTCTTTCTGCTTTGAAAAAAGAAACAGTTTGTGGGACAGTGTTCCTCGAGCACCTGGAGGTGTGCAGGACATCAATGCCAGAGGAGCCAGGTGCTGGCTGGAAAGCTGGGTGTTGTTTGCCTCTCGGGACGGCTGTGGGCTGGCAGAGAGGAGTCATCTGGCGCTATCTGGGCTCCCTGCGCGCTGAGCCGCCGCCGATCTGCAGGAGAATGTGTTTCAACAGGAAAAATAAATCCTGTCCGTACCTGCGCTCGCTTGCTCCTGCCGGAGCCGAACGCAGCGCTGGCTCGCAGGCTCCGGGCAACGGCAGCGCCCAGGCAGCGTCACTGCTCGGTCGGAGGCTCTTGTGCAATTCCCGTGCCTCGGGGGCTGAGCGAGGCCCCGGGTGGGCTGAGGGCGGCTCCGGGGCGCTGAGGGCGGCTCTGAGGGGCTGAGCGAGGCTCCGGGGGGCTGAGGGAGGCTCCGAGGGGCTGAGCGAGGCTCTGAGGGGCTGAGGGCGGCTCCGGGGGGCTGAGGGCGGCTCTGAGGGGCTGAGCGAGGCTCCGG
>VZRX01020674.1:41235-55964 GCA_013398075.1 Notiomystis cincta
GGGGCTGAGGGCGGCTCCGGGGCGCTGCCGCAGCCCGTGCGCGGCTCTGCCGGGCGGTCTCCGCTCCGCGTCCCTCTTCTCTCGCGTCCCGCGGCGCTCAGCGCGGCTCCCCAGCTCTCTCTGCCAGGACACCCAAGGGCGGCCGCCCCGCTGTTTGTTGGTCCCCTGGGTGCTGGCGGGAGCGTTTGTGAGCGCCCTCGAAACGCGGCGTTTTAGCACAAATGCTCCTGGACGTCAGGCGCGGAACCGCGCGGGGCAAACCACGCCGTGCCCTGCTCTCACAGGGGCCTTTTGATCCACTGGGGTTCGGCAGAGAACCCCGAATCTGGACTAAAAAAAAGCCAAAAAAAGAGAGACAGATTTAAGGCATGCCCTTCACAAGGGGAATGATGTTTCTGCGGTTTTGGCTTTCTTACCCAGCCTTTGGCTTTTCTTTGCAGATCAGGCCACTTGTCATGATTTTTGGGAATGGAAACAAATCTGGAAGCCCCAGGCCGCTGAGTGGCAGTCACTGTTATGGGATAAGAGTTTGCAAATGACAGCTGGTGCACTGCACTCGGCGTGGTGGGGGACACAGGGGAGGAGAAGCCACTTCTGCTATTTGCCAGCTCTCTCAGGGCAGGGATGCTTGAGAGACTGGTTTGTGGCATAAATGTAAAACAACAGTGAAAAAGAGACCCCAAAGAGCCATCTAAAACCTAAGAAAAGCCACTTGCTGTTGGCCTTGTCTTGCAAGTTGATATATTGTCTTTGCTCTAATGATGAAAACAAAATCATTCAGCTCAAGTTTTTCCTACTGGACAGTGTCTGTGAGAGAAACTATTTCCATTTCTGGACTTGGAAAGTTAAAATCAGAAAAATAACTTCTTTGCTTATGGCTAACCTGTCAGAGAAGAGGCAGATCTTGGCCATCATGCTTCCACCCCCACCCAGACTTCCTCAGTGTTTGGAGCAGACTGATCTGAGTTTTTTTATCATACATGGCTCCAGATACAAAGCTTTGTTCTAGCTCCTCTGAGACTCTTTTTGGATTTCCAATTTGTCTGGGCACCATCTCTGACAGGATCTCCAGGAGCAGAGCCTGGGCTTGTACCTCCTGTTTAGGAAAAAACAAACAAAACACCCTGAGGCAGAGAATGTGCAGTCAAGGTGCTCTGCTGTCCTGCAGCCTCTTCTGTGCTGACTGGTAGATGCTTCTTTCCTTCCTCTTCTTGTGTAACCTCAGCTACTGTCAAGCCCTCTCTTTCTTTGGTTTGGGGTTGTTTGGTTTTTTCCCTCCTTATTTGACAATTTATCTCTTTTTTCCCTGTGACATGGTCTTTTGCTTATCCTCAGTATTCCTGTCATTTCTTAGAGCAGTTGAAGGAGTCAAACTGTGGGTGAGTCTGTGCCATCCTGGCCGTGGCACCGTGGTTTGGACACAGCCATAAATCCTGAGCCTTGGAAGGAGCTCATCTCCTGACAGCAACACACCCGTGGGGCTGCTTGATGCAAACCATTTGTGATGTGTCTCTGGGCTGGGCTGCCAAGATGTGGGCTAGGGGCAGATGAACTGGAAATCGCTGCAGAGAGACGAGGACACGGTGGTTGGCCACCTCCACCCTCTGCTTTCAAAGCAGGAAAGGAAGAGAGGTGGATTCAGCTGCCAGGAATTCACACAGTGAGGGGCTGGTAGGGCCGTGGCAAAGGCTGTCCCTGGTTGCTGGGGCTCTCTGTGCTCAGGGCTAAGGCAGATGGGCAAGAGTGGCACCAGTGGTGGCTGTGCTGCCCCTGGGGCTGCACGTTCCCAGGTGGTGTCTCCTCTGCTCCTCCCCTGGACAGGACACCAGCAGTCTCTGCCCTCTTTCAGTCATGTCTGAGTGATTTATGGCCACAAGTTGGTGCCAGTATGAGACTCACTGGGACTTGCTGGGCATCTTTAAACACTGTTTTAAGAGAGGCTCAGACTTGTGTTCCTCTGCACTGCTAACAAAACCAGCTTTTGCTGATTCCAGCAAGGGCCTTTCTCCACAGGGGCTGCTGCTCCTTTCCATGGGGAGCATTCCTAGGGCTGGGGAGATGCAAACCTCTCTGTTCTTGCAGAAGTTATGGGAGGGGGAAGGGGAAATGGAGAGACAAACCACCTGGTGCCATGGCCACTGTGGCCTGTCTGCTTTAGGAAATAAACTGAAGGCAAGTTCCCTCTGTGTACCATGGTCCCCTAAACTTGCATTTCAAACCAGTTTAGTGTCTGGTGCCTGCTGATGTGAATTTGGAGGGAAAAAACCTGTTGTGGGATGCTACTTTAGGTTGTGCAATGAAGCATGGCACATTAATGAGATGGCAGATAAGGGTCTTTTGGGCTGAGATCACTCATATTTTGTTCTGTGTGTGGATTGCTCTGCTCTGTGACTGCCCTGCTGCAGATGGCAGCTACTCAAAACCTCTTCCTCCCAGTGCTGTCCAGTGGCAGATATGGAAAGTGTGTGACTGATGGGAAAGTGCACTGGCTGCCACAGGAGCCTCCCTTCCTGTGAGTGTGGCCAAGTGCCACCCACGGCCCTGCAGGCTTCTCCTTCCCTCACCTCTCCATGGCTCTCCTGCTGTTTGCTGTGGCTCTCCTGGAGAGCAGGGACTGTCACCATCCTGCTCTTGTGCCTGACTGGGGCTGCAGTGCAGCTGCTTGATGGAGCTGGACATCTCCAAAGAGGCCCTTGCTAGCTGGCCATCATTCTGTTTTTTCTCTTGCTTCCTCAGCTTTTCTTACTGCCTTGTTCCTTGCAAAATTCCAGGTGCTTTGCTCCTCCAGGCAGCAGCTCTAGGCTGCTTCATGCTCACTGCCAGCAATCCTTTATTTCACACCCTAAACCAGGGCTGCAGGGTGGCCCCATGTCCCTGGTGCCTTGTTTGCTGTGTCCTTGCTAGAATAAAACCCAACTACAGGTTATTGTGCTTAGTGGTGTGGCAGCAGGCAGTATCTTGTCCCACCTTTTCCAGCTTGAAAAAGGTTCCAAGGGAAGAAATCTGGGTTGCTGGTAGCTTTTGGTGGGCTATGATGTGGTTTGAAATGTCCCTGTGGGAGAAAGACATTGAAGGAGTGATTTAAGGGCTTTAAGCTGTGGGGAGGGAGGCTGGGGACAGGCAGGAGCACCTGCACAAGGCAGTGCCCATCTGCATGGAGGTTACAGGGAAGGGGGGCATTGCAGGGGACCAGTTCCCATTGCTGGGAATGCTGCTGAGCTGTGTGGGGGGGGATGCCATGAACGGGAGGGATGCAGGGCCTGGGCACACCCAGCTGCTGTGGGGTTTAGAAGCCATCTCAAGGGTACTGCTCCTCAAACAGGGCTTGTGAGCACGTTCCAAGGCCTGGCTGCTGTGCCAGCTCTGGGATCAAATGGGTCATCTTGTGTAGTTTGAGTATTTTGTGAACAGTTAAACTGCAATTTTTGTCAGCGTGACTGCTCTTACAACGTGATGGCAATTACAGGAAGTACAGTATTTGATGACCTGTATCTCATTTTCTAGAGGGTGACTGAGATTTCTTTTTCACACTCTGATGCAAATTTCTTTAAATTTAAGATCTACTGAGGGGAGAAGAGAAAAATTTATCTAAGATGAATCACAAAAACTTGATAAACCCTTTAGGCATAGTGGTCTATGTTTCTGCTGGTTTGCTGCTACAGAATTTAGGTCTGAAAAAGCTTCCACCATGCAAAGAAATTTTTATTTTTCTGGACACTGAATCCATGACCCTCATTAGAAACTATGCAAACACACAGGGACAGCCTGACCGTGCAAGGTGGTGCTTTTACCAGCAGCTGCTGGCCGGGGTCAGGCAGATCACAGGGAAGGATCACAGCAGCTCCCTGCGCTCCCTCTCTCCTCCCCACATTCCCGAGCTGCCGTGATTTAAGGTTAACATTCCTTCATTTGTTTGCAGCTATAAAAAATAGACATCTTACAGGGAATGCTGAGATGATGTGCAAATTCAGCAGTGAGGGATAGAGAATGTTATATTCCCATATGTGCTTGTGTCTTCACATGCTTTAACAGACCTGAGGATGGACAGATGTCTTGTGCTTTTCCATGGCTGTGTCCAGCACAAGCAGCTCTTCAGTTCCAGCAGGACCTCTTGGGTGGTGCCACAATACCAATTAGTTAGGAATGGTTTGAAATATTAAAAATATTCACAGGTTCAGATATTAACAATTTCCAACAGTAAACATCATCTGTGGGTTTTTTGCCCTGTGTTTTAGAGGACTGTGCACCCTGAGCCATTACCTTGTAGGAATTTTGATCTGATTTAACTGTGAGCAGCTGGTCTTTGTCATTGGCTTCAGGATACTGCTCCTGCAAGGGCAACTGGAATTTGTGTACCTTTGCCTTTTTCTATTTTAGCTTCAAAGACATGTCCCTATATTATTAGGAAATCATCCTTCAGTAAGACTAAACTTTGAAGCTGCACTATTAACCATTTTATACGCTTATGATCAGCGTTTCTGTGGTGAAGACACAGCAACATCCTCTTTCAGTTCTAACCCAGCCTGTTTGCTATTTTTGCATGTGATATTTTGATGCTGCCTCACCTTATGCTAAACCACAGTCTTCTACTTATTTTCTTTATTTGTGATTCAGTTAGATTTTGCATTACCAACACAACTTACTTCAATAACACGTTCTATGGTATTTTGAACTTGCTTTGCGGGTTTGTTTCACTCTCTTTAACAAATTATTTTATTTGTCTACTTTGGCACTAAATAAGACCTGGTTTTCTTCCTTTTTAAGGACACTGACTTACTGGTTTCTACATGAAGATTTTGCCAGCATTAAGACTACTCGTTAGTATGCACAGCTACAGCAGAGGATGTTTTATTTTTTGACAGCTCCAGCTTGGTTAACGTCTCTGTAAACTGTGGAGAGAAAGCTGCCATTTTAGTACATCAGTGGGCTGTACTACAAACAGACACATTTCCCGAGCAGGAACCAATCCACAAAATATTGCCAATTTGCATGCAATTAGAAATGAGATTGACTATCATATCTTTAATTAAATATGCTAAGTGAGTTGATCAAAAAATGGCCAAGCTGACAAAATGAAAGTATCCTTGATCTACAGCTAAATATACATTTTTCAAAGGAAGTCGTAGCCTTTTATCATGCCTTCATATTCCAATAGCTGGCATTGATTTCAGCCTGTCAGCTTGAATCTACTGGTGTTGATAAGGAGTCTTTGATAATATGATGATATTTTTTTAAATAGAGTTATTTTTTCCCCCAGAGGTATATGGATTTGGGGTCACCTTGTTGGGTTTGCCCTTTTGCATTCAATGAGTTACCCAGAATCTCCTGCTCCTGCTTATTTATTTAGTTTTGTGATTTTGTCAAGGTTATCAGCTAGATATTTTATCAGGGTCTATTTCCTCTGTGCCTCTGGCTTCTGAAAATCGAGATTTAACTCTGTCTGGCAGTTAGGACCTCCTGCACCCCACTGGCAGCTCTGCAAACCTTGTCAGAGGGGCTGTGGGAAGGGCAGCTGCCTCTTTCTTGAGACAGTGCTTTGACCCAGAAGAATATCCAGAGCATTACATTGCAATCCACTGTCACCATTTGTCTTCTCCAATTATGTGCTTTCATCCGCCATCAGCTCCTTGCCCACCTGCACTCTGAAGCACTGATGGGATATTTTCTTCCACCTTTTACTGCACCTTCTCTCAGACTGGCCAAGACTCTCTCCTTAAACCCAGGGACCAGTTTTTCTTCATCTGCCTGTCTGGCTTGGTGTGCATACATCCACCCAGCAAACAAGGGCAGTTTACTTTACAAAGAAATATGGTTTTACTTACTACAAGCCATTTTAAACCATTTATTTGACTTTTAAATTATCCTCAGCATTGAACTCTCATCTGCTTTGCAGATGGAAGGCAGCTCTTACCAAACAGCCTTTGTTGTCTGGGATATCCCCAGCCCACACTCAAACCATTCTGATGTTCTTCTGACCACTTTCATTTTACATTGTCCCCAAGGCTTAGCCAAGCTCCCTGGATTTCCCAAGCAGGTGGTAATTGCTGTTCTGGAGCTTTCTGAGCTGGCATTACATGGACCAACCTCCTGACCAACCTCAGGCTCTCTGAGGCTGCCCAAAGCCTGGGCACGAAGTGTGAGGGTGAATTCTCCTTCTGCAGGATACACTTAGTCCTCACCAAAACCTTCTAAAGGATTATGTCAGTGGGAAAGGGGCTGTACAAAAGCCACACCAGGTGTGATGTTCTAGGAGACCAGGAGAGATGGTGCTTTCCTGTCAAGCTTGTTGGGAGCTGTGTACAGATTAAAAACTGCATCTGTGCTGTTAGCTGAAAATAGGCTGGTGTTGCTACACACCGGCTCTAATGTTACAAAACAGCTGCTGCCACTCATGAGGTCATCATGGAGAGGCCACACCATGTGCAGCATCCCTTCCTTATCACAGTGGATCCATGGAAAGAAGCTGGGGAGGGACCTCTCCCCTTGTGTAAAATAGTGAGGTATCAACATTACAAAGGTCACATTTTTCTTAATGCCGACACACAGCACCACATTCCTTCACAGAAATTGGTCTCCTGGTGTTTGCTTTGTGTTTTAAACACATTTTTGGCAAAGTTTCTGGTATGTCTCTGAGATTTTTGATGTCTCTAGTGTCCTTACATGGATCCCCCTCCCAGTTTAGTTCTTCATAGGCACCAGCTGATATGTATAGATAACTGCAAATATAATGGTTGGAGTTATTCAGTAATCAATAGGTTTGTTAAGTTAACTTTGGGTAAGACTTAGCACTGAAGACCTTTGCCCTTCTGTTTTTAGGTAGCCAGTGCTGCCATGGGGATTGGAGATCCTTTGTCACTGTTTGCTCGTTATTGGATAAACCAGACACACAGAGGCACCTCCTTGATACTCACACTGAGCTCTCCTAAGATGACAACACAGCCATGACTTTACAAACTCTGTTCAAGTTACTGCTTTGGGCAAAGCAGTGTTTTTGACTCAGGACATGGGATGTATCCAACACAGAGAGTGCCTGGAACAGACTTTTCCTCTGTTCTCACAGTGGTGAGCAGGCATGGCCAGCCAGTCCCAGCCTATGAGGATAAACAGCATCCTCTTGGAAACAAGCACTCCTTTTTTTTTTTTTTTTTTTTGACCCCTTTGCTGTTTTTAAAAAAGAGCAATATCTGAAACTTCAGATTTTTGGCTGCTTTTGCCCATTTCTTGTCCATTCTGTGACACAGTGTGGTACAACCACAGGGTATGGTGCAAAGGGCTGATGTCAAGAAAGAGGAAACAGACTTTTTTATAGCCTTGAAGGTGCCTCAGGTATCCACACTGGCAAGACATTTTCCTTCAGAATTCTTCTGGGTTTAACACCAGTGCTTTGGATGTGCTATAGCAGAGAAGTTCCCCATTTTAATCTCTTGTATTCTTTCTTTCTTTTTTTTTCCTCTACCAGACATTACTTAATGTACTTTTATTCTGTCTTCCTTGCTTTTCTCTGAAGATAATAATCCAAATCTTTTCAATCTTTTGTGAATTGCCATACCCTTGATCCTACTAGTTGCTCTTTGAATCCTCTGAAGCTCCCAGTCTTGAGATGGCTGGAGATGGCTGGACCACAGCAGTCTGCTTGAAGTTGTACCACAGATCCGTGTCAAGATATTGTATCTTTTTATTGTTTTTCAGCCTATTTTATCTGCTTGCTTACTTTATCTGCAAACAAAAACCAAAGCAGGGTGGCACCTGGTGGCAAAGGCTGTGATCTAGGTTATTTCTTAAAGCATTCATGGTATATTTGTGCAAACTGTTCCTAAAGACTTCTAATGACTCCATAGCCCCATAGGCCATCCCAGTGGTTTGTGACCTTTGCTGTTAGAAAAACAGACAAATACCTAACCCAAAGGTAAAAATTTATATCTTACATACCTGCCAAGGGCAGGGAATCCAGCTTTTTCCACTCCCCTGTGTGATGTCCTCTTACATGTTTGAAGACCCTCATCATGCCCCCCTTGAGCACTGTCCTTGGGAACATGTGTCCTTTTGGTCAGGTTTTCAGAGCTCTTGCCATTCCTATCGACCTTTCCTGCCCAGCTGAACTCTCAGCTGTGCTGTGCAGACTGAATGGAAGTGATTCCCTTGTGCCATGCCAGCTTTAAGCCAGGTCATACCTAACAGATGTGCACATCAGCTGATGTCCAGCTTGTGAACAACTGCACTGCCCCACCACACCACCTTCTGAAATACTGCTGTCCTTGAGCTCAGCCAGGGATTCAGGTCTTTTCTCCATCCTTACTGCACTGAACTCCATCATCTTCTTCTCCATCCTCATCCAGAGGAGGCTGGACCTGGACCTGGACTGTCTAATGCTTAGTGCCATTTGAAAATTTACCTGTCCTCATCCTCCTGTTGAACAGTCTGGTACAAGTCTTAATCAACTCCATACAATGCATCCTTGTGTTTTGAAAGAAAAATCAGTAATAACTACATCCAAGTAGCATTTAATTTGCTTGCTTTGGCCTCATGACAGATTTCATCCAGTTTACTTCTCATTTTATGAGAAAGGCACATGAGAAAATAACTTATCAACAACTTTACCTTCTTGCCTTTCCCTGCAAAGGCCCCCCTTCTTTAGCTGTACCTTGGCCTTTTGTCATTTGTGATGGATCTTAGCAGTTTGCCTTTTCTTCTAAATTCAGAACTTCATACAGATACAATGAACTTTATTGGCCATTGTGTTGTCCATTCATCTGTCTTTTTTGGAGGCCTCTGAAGTTTTGCTTAGTCCCCACTGGAGCCTGATTAACTTAATAAATTTATGGCAGCCCAGTCAGTTCAGCTTCTGAAAGTCATGAATATGCTCTGTGTAACTTGGAGAATGGTTAATAGCCTGTCTTGTTCCAACATTTCCTTATTCTGATGCAACGTTTGAAAGTAGTACCAGAGGAAACCAACAATGGGAGAGCAACACTATGATTTTTATTATGTTTTAATGCAAAACTCCAAACCCTTACTTTTTTTGCTGTGTTGAGCAATTAGCTCAGAGAGTTCCAACTGCAGCCTTTTAGAATCTCTCCCTGGTCTTCAAGGTCCCTTTGTGCTCTTCTCATTCCCCCATCTGTCACTGCCAATTGTAATTAGAGATTTTATTGGGTTTCACAGATTCAGATTTCTATACTTTGTTGACATTCCAAGTGACTCAAATAATGTATGGAAACATCTCATTTGGCATAATGGCTTGATCCTTGTAACCCTGAAAATGTACAACCTCTTGGGCTTAAATACATAGAATCATAGAGAGGTTTGGGTAGGAAGAGACCTTAAAGGTCATCTAGTTCCAAGACCCTTGCCTATATATGGGGGAAAAATATATAAAAGCTTAAATATGTTTTCTGCTTTGAACTTTTAGTTGGTAAGTATCAATCTCCCATCCTTCCCACTGCATCAGACCCTGGTGTCCTGCCTGCTCTGCACATCTTGCTTTTAATCAGGTCAATGTTAGACTTGTAAAGAGGTGTGAATCTGAATTTAAAATGCTGTACTTGTCTCGCACAAACTCTCAGTGCATGCAAAGTGGTGTGGTGCAGCCTACAACACGATAATGTAAACCAAGAGTATTGACACAAAGCAGCTATGAAGTAGCTGGGTTTTGGTTACTCATCACTGAGTAACCTCCCCACCCCGACAAGCCTTTAGCTAATGGTCCAGCTAATGCTGTCTTTCAAATTAGACCCACTACAATATTTCAAATTAAAGAACTCAGCTGCAGTGGGACAGACACATGGGAAAGATTAAGATGAATTAAGTAAAGGTGTGACATTAAACTGCAACAGTTAAAGCCCACCAAATCCCTGAGTGGATGTTCTCTCTTTTACAGATAAAATATCCCTCACTTCCTTTACATTTATTTCTGAAAAGCTTAATCCTAAAGTGTTCACACTGGGGTTTAAGGCCCTCTTGCTTTCCTATTTGCAGTTAATTCAACTTAAATGTCTTAGGTAGGCTGCCAATCTCAGTTAAGAGTAGATGGTTTTCTGCTCTACTTATAACTTGAGTTTTAAGGCAGAGAAATTGGTTCTTTAAGTTCTGTCTCGTGTCATTTGACAATTTGTGTTAGGCAAGTACTACATTATCATAATTTTTGTTGCTTTTTCTGTCTATTAGACATCTCAGCATGGGACATTAAATACCCTCTCTTCTTTTAGTCTAGAGATTTATAATGCTAATTTTACAGGAATGCCATGTGGGACCAAGCCAGGCATATTACAGATATCTGAATGCCTCGTGTCTACACAAACCCTCCCTGACTGATGCTACCTTGCTACCTTTCTTTTTTCAGACAGGTATGTCTCTCATCAAACTTTTAAATATTTTTTCTGGTATTTTTGGGCTGTCTTGACCTCAAATTTTAAAGCACTTCAGGCTGCTGTACTATCATAAAATAAATGACTGAGTCGAGCCAGGCATGTTTGGGGCATTAGAAGCTAATCTGATATGAAGAATTCTTCAGGGCTCAGGTGGAAGGGGAACAGTGCTCTCCTGGAAACAGTTTTGGGAACAGAAAATACTCTGGGAATAAGGAAAAGAGCTGGGTGACTGGCATGCCCCCTCTAACCACTACTGACCTTAATGAATTATTTTTGCTTGCAGACCTCAGAGGCCCAGGTGTTTTGAGCCATTGCACACCACCACATCTCCCTGCATTAGTAATGTCAGGATGAGCACACTGTGCCACTCTGCAGCAATGTGATTGATTCCTGATCTGCCAGCAATACAGGGCAAGGCAGGCGATTGAGTCAGGCTTACGTGGGATCATGAATTGAAAGCTTGCTATAAAAAACATTAAATAATTAAAACACAAATTCCACCAGGGATGCTGAAATGAAGAGGAGCAATTTACAGACAATGAGAGTGGATGCTCAGACAATGGGCTCATTACATTTCTGCATTGAATATGCGTGCCAGTTACAGCCCTGGTGAAATATTCCAATTGAAAAAATGGATGGAAGGTGATTTTCTAGTTTTCAGTAGCAACTGCTCCCTGATTGAATCCACTGCTGAAATGTCAGGCATTCACCATGGCTTTTGTGAAGCACCATGCAGTCTGTCACTGGCACACACTGGCCACCAACCAGAGACCTTTGTGGACAAGGAATGAGGGGAGGAGGGAAACTGAAGAAGAATAATGGGAATAGGGTGCAGAGAACACACCTGTAATCTCTGAAAGTCAAGTTATTCTCATCTTCCACTGAAGTTATTAACTTTAACACTTTGATGATTCCACAAGTACAGAACAGGTGGTTTTAGCATTGCTTGGGAAGACAAATTGTGTGTTTCCACACCCTGACACCTCATGCTTTCTCTTGGATTTACCTTGGATTTGAACTTTCTGTTTGCAAATACCCTCTTTTGAGAACATAGATATTTTTTTAAGCAGTGCTCTCTGTATGTAAACTACCAACATGAACTCTTCACTGACCATCTTCAGTCTCTATTTTTTCAAGACTTAGCATCATTATAAAATACTCAGTAAAAATATTGATTGCTGAAGTGCAGATTGTTTTTCACATTTCCTTTGGCCTGATCCTGTAACCACAAACAGACATAAATAGTCCAACAGATCTTTATTTTTTTTTTTACTCAAAAGAAGCCAAGTGTATGTGTTGGAAGGAATGAGACTCTTAGCTGTGAGTTGTGACATCTGCAGGGGGAAGGGGAAAGAGGGACACGCTGTATCTTTGTTTTGCATGACAAAGGACAGAGAAGCAGCAGGAAACTTCAGCCTGGACAGAGTCAGTAGGACAGGTCACATCACTGGACTCTGTACATCACTCCAAAGGCACAGAAAAAAGTGGATGTGGGTGGGTGAAAAGAAGCTGCACTTGATGTTTGTTGATTTACCTGTCTGTGGTCTGAATGATTGAGCTGTAGGCCCACACTGAGAGTATTTTCAAACAAACAGAAAATAACTTCTGAAAAACAGGAAGGGGATTTATAAAGTTACAAGGATAAAGCAAGACCTGGAGAACAGAGATAAAAATCTTGATACATAGTCCTTAAACCTGATGGCTCAAATGAATAATTAGAAGTCCAGGCTTGATGAATGCAGACAAATATGAAGGCATAAATTTGAGAGCTAGGCTACAGGGCCATCTCAAAGGCCTACACAACAAGTGGACTTTTCTCTCAAATTCCCAGACTGGATCTCTCCAGATCAACAGCTGCTTCAGTACAAGTTACTGGCTTGATGCATAAATTTCTGAATTAAATCCCTCAGTTTTTCATGCAGGAGGTCAAATGTGGTGATACTGTTTGATTGCATGCAGTTACTTCTGAAGCCACTTTGTGTTTAAAACCTTTCAAAACATATATATTCCCCAGTGATTTCCCCAAAGTCACTTTTTAATACATGAACTTCTTGTGCTTCCCAATTTTTTTGTTTCTAGATTTACACAGAAAAGGGAAGAAAAAAAATAAAAGGAAGGAGGGTGAAGTGCATTTCACTTTCCATTATTTAACCCTGTTAAAACAGAAATGTACTGTGCTCCATGCTGCATATACATTGCCTTTTAGAGGGTTTCTCATGGGTGGGTAACTTTTGGAAATCAGAAGGGAGAGGAAAGACTATATTAAAGACTATTAATTATTTTACCTGGGGAAAAGCAGAGTTTGTCTGCTATTTACACAGCAGTGTAAAGAAAAAAAATATAGGTCAAAATGCAAATGCTCCTTTAAGCTTCTCAAGCTACTAAGTTTATATAGTTCTTTTCTGTTATGTCAAAACACTAATATTAATAAATAAACAGCACAGTATTAAATATGTGTCCAAACACTAATATGAGTATCAGTGCCACAGCTGGGTGACTTGGTGAGGATTTGCCATCATTTGGAAATACCTGAGGGAGTGGTCCAAGGTCTGATGTGTCCCTTCCACCAGCTCTACCCTGCTGTGAGGGACTTCCAGATGAACAAAGCACTGTAAGATTCTCACTGAACTTGACAATTTATAGGTGCTTAATTCTTCTTAAAAAACCACAAAAACCTGCACCCTAACCCAAACTGTCATTTGAAAATTGGAACATGTCTTGATTAAGGTCACAGAAGAATGGTAAGAGAGTAATGAAGAGTAATGAACAGCACTTGAATATGCTGAGTCTTACTTTTTTGCATTAACTACAAGATAGTCTTTCTTCTTCGAATTACGCTGTTAATTGCCAAACAGATATTTTGAAAAGCAGGTTCCAATTGATGTGTCCTTGGAGAAAGACTTGTGCTCACCCTGCAGAAAGCTTTAATTCCTTAGTGTGTTTTAAAATAAGGTTTTTGTGCTTGGCTTCCCGATTCAGACTTAATGCAATTCAAAAGATTTTTTTTTTGACAGGGAAAAATGAGTAGAGTCACCAAATTAATTGTCTTTGAAGGAAAAAAAAAATCAAAGCTGAATAAATGTATGTATTCCCTCACTTTCTAAAACTCTGGTCTTGGAAATGAAAAAGTTTCCCATTTTATAATGATACTTCTTGTATTTGTGTAAAATTGTAGAGGACTGCATGGAATGGAGCTCCATTTTATTAACTCCTTCATAGAGATTGAGTACTTGACACCATCATTTTGAAATGTACATATTGCACCAAGCCAGCGCAGACCTTCCTCAGGGTCCTGGTGTCATTAATACCCTCTTCTTAATGCAATTTATTGCGCTGTAACTTGATGGCACAACCTCTGACCTTCGTGGGGTGCAGGACCTTATTAATGCACCTTGCTGAAGGAACCCGAAACCCTGCGTGCAGCTGACTCACCGAGCAGATGCCTCACTCCTAACAGGACCCGAGCGAAGGGCAAGAGCCTCGTCACGGAGACAGGGTGATCCTGTAGGACAGCCTGGGAATAACTAAGCTGGTAGCAAAAAGCTTTGGGCTGCTGCTGATTGAATGACTCACAGAGCTAAGCCCAGCGAAGCTGGTAAATTTTACCCAACAGAGCTTATGCAGATCTTGGCTTCAATCCAGCAGAGCACTTAAGCACATGCTTAATTATACGCAAATGACATAGAGCAATCGAGGTACGCACGTGTTTAAGCGCGTTGCTGGGCGAAAGACTTTATTTAGAGAAACCTGGGAAAGTTGGTAACCCCTGGAAGTGGTGGAGTCGAGAGGTGCAAGTGACACCGTGCCCCGGCCCAGGCTGCAGAGGTCCAGCCGGTTTGGGTGGAGAGCGAGTCCAAGGAAAGAGAGCGCGGATTCGAGGATTTGGCCTGTAGCGATTCTCCAAAGAGTCTGCTCTGCGGGGTCATGGAGAACATCATGATCACGGAGATTACAGGGCAGGAACGTCCTGTCGGGGCTTTGAGCTGGGTTTGGAGGCCTGGGAGTGCGAGGGACACCCGTCTGTAATGGCACTGCCAGTCTGCAGCAGGGCCTCACCCCAGAGAGGCGTCAGGAGCGGGGAACCACGGCAGGCTCCACTTCTCCACTGAGGGTGCCAGAGCCCTGGCACAGCCTGTCCGGGAGGCCGTGGAATCTCCCCCACTGGAGACACTCCAAACCCACCTGCTCCAGCTGACCCTGCCTGGGCAGGGGCTTGCACGGGATGGTCTCCAGAGGCCCCTCCCAACCACAGCAATTCTGTGATGTTCAGCCTTCCCTCTGACACCGACCGCGGCCGCTCCGGCCTTCTCTCCTGCGGGAGGCCCTGCCGGGCATTAAAGCCGCTGGACCGACACCGACACC
>VZRX01020674.1:56309-93504 GCA_013398075.1 Notiomystis cincta
GCCGGGAGCCGCGGGGCCGCGCAGGCCGCGCCGGGGCGGCGGGGATGGGGCCAGCGGGGCTGCCTGACAGACGGACAAAGAGCTGACGGACGGACGGACGGACAGCGCGTCCCCCCGGCCCCGTCCTCCCGGGCCGTATCCTCCCGCTGCCCGCCTCTCCATTGTTCCCGGTGTAAGATAGGTGAAGCGTGCCGATCTGCGAACAGTCATTTCGTTTGGTTTTATTTCTGCATAACCTTCTCAGAGTCTCCTCTCAGCTGCTCGGAGGAAGCTTTTGCAAGGCACCTCTTTTCCCCAGCGTCGGGAGCTGCTAACAAGTGCCAGGCTGGAAGTGGCTTGGGAGAGCAGGGGGGACCAGTAGGAGTTGAAGAGAAATTAGTTGGGCTTCAAACACTTTCACTCATCAACATCATTCCTCCCCCGATTCCTGCCAAACCTCAGCTGGGGTGAGTGCAGCAATGTCTGCATTAAGCTGGCTCATGGAAAGGGAAGACATTTGTGTTGCAAACATAAATCATCTCTCTGATCACTTTGTTTTTGTAAACTGTTTAGGGCAGCTGTGAGAGATTTTGCACAATGATAAAGAAAAAGACATTTGGAATCCAGTGATTGCAACTTTAGTCTTGCTTTGAAAGTCTGCTTGGAGCATGACCTATCTCTGTCTGCATACACGTGACATTCTGGTCCAAGAAGTTGTAGATGGGAGAGATGCCTTAGTCCTGATGAGCAGCATCTTTGCCACTGGACAGACAGATGGCAGAGGACTGTGTTTTTTCCTTTGAATAGCATCTCAGTTGCTTTGTTTATTTCTGTACCTATTTGCAAATGTCAGTAGTACTTTACAAGCTTGCTAGGAATATATACCTGGGCCCACCCATCATGCTTCAACGTTTTGGAGTGCCCATATCCAATTCCAGTGTGATAAGTGGTATAAATTTTGCAGCCATTCTCCAGGAGTTTGGTGAATACGCCTTGGAAGGGAAGAAGCAGAAAAACACTACTGCCCTGCATCAATTTTTGCAGGTGTTCTTATGCTCTTCTCAAAGTCAGTCCAGATAAACCAATGGTCTGACTTAAAATCTCTCCTGCTGTGTGAAAAGTTTGAATACCTTGAGGCAACGTTAGTTTTTCAGTGTTCACTTCTGTGTTTGGGTGTGTGCATTGTCCAGTGACAGCTGTCATTGCAGGAGTTTTGGCTGCACAGGAAGCTCTGGAGCATGTGAGGCCTGCTTTCCTGTGGATCTCGTGGGATCTGCAGGCTCTTGGTGCAGGTTGCAGACACATGCATGGGAGAGGCCAGCAAAGCCTGCTCTTGTTGAAGTAATTGAGGAAAACAGAATTGATTTTCAACTGCAGTTTCCTGAAAACCGTTGTCATGGCCTTTCGTCATGACTATGCAACTGAATGTATGTGTGTGTTCATTGTCCAAAAGTGTTTTCTTTGTAGTTTTTATCTGGATGTCTGCATGCCCCTCTTCCCCAGGTGTACCTGTGCTTACTCAGTGAGCTGGCAGAAATGAAGAAAGCTGAAAAAGATGAGGGTGGTCTCTTGCATTTAGGCTGCTGTGTGCACGTGTACTTCTGTCTTTGCTCCTCAGGCTGGGACCTGAGAGAACAGATGTGTGTGCAATCTCTGCTTCTGTTATTGTCTGTCTTGTCCATGTGTGTTTCATGTCTACTGTATTGCAAACATATTCTGTTTATGGAAAAACCCCTAATATAATAGGTTATGAAATCAAAGTATTAAGTGGGTAAGTAGCTACTTGAGGAACCGCAATGATTAAAAAAAAAATTGGGAGAAAAAGTATTTAGGATGTGAAAAGTCATATTGCAGGCTAAATTGTTCACCTTAAGGAACATACACTTTGGGAATATTGTTATGTAGTTTTTCAAAAGGTGGTTTTCCCTCTAAATTCAGTGTGCATACAAAGTTTATTTCTGTGAGGATTTAAAGTGCTGTGGAGCATGTGGATGTTTTAAAGACAATTGGTGTGAAACCATTGAGGTTGGAAATTTGTACTTCCAGCTGAGAATTTCTGTGCACCAGTAATGTTAGAGTTGAACTATGAGAATGCTAACAACATATTACTTCAGTGAAATATGGTGATAGTTCATCTTAAAGAGTTTAGCTCACTTCTAGATACGTTCTTTGCACCACAGGTTCAGTAATGTAAATTTGCAAATAGTGGAGCTCAGGGTATTAGTTGTTAGTGTATGAATTTAAGTTAAAAATTTAAAAATGTACTAATGAAGAGGAACTGTTTATTGCATTCCAGTAATTTGAGGAGAGATGTGGGTTTGGTTTTTGTGGCTGCTGCAAGACATTTGTGATTTTTTTTTTGTGACTGGAATCTCTGTAGTGTCTTCCTCTGGCAAGGGTTGCTCTGGGGGCTCTTACAAATGGAGACCTGTCTGTATGGAGCAGCTTGATGGAGTGGGCCTTAATCTATCAAAACCCCTTTAAGTGTTTAGCATAACTTGGGATTAAGTTTGATTTAATTTTGGCTCTAATATAAAATATATTTTTCTCTGTGAAATAATGGAAGTTAAATAAGAAATAGTAACACTGGGGTAATGTCTTTCATAAATGAAGAGGCTGCTGTTACCCTAAATATGGAGTGAAGCATCCAGTTTCCTTGTCCAAACTTAACATGTCTTGTATATTAAATGCCTGTCACAAGCATTGAAAAGTAAATAGCAGTGGAAATATTTTTTACTTTGAAGGCTCTTAAATGGATCTAACAGAGAAATAGATAGGTTTTATTTAAAATAAGTACTTCCTCTGCCTTTGCCTGGCATTTTAATGATAGCTGCCTTTCAAACCAGCATCATTTATGATGAAACAGATTCAAACCTTCAGCTTGCAGTCTGATCTGCATAACTGAGTGTTTAAAGACAAAAGTGGTCCCACAAAGGCTCCATGGATGTAACCAGACATGGGTGCCTGTTTCTGTTGGGTTGCAGGGCTTATGTGAAGGATCTCTACTGTGATTTAAGTTCCACTTTAATTTGTTTAGGGTTTTGAAATATATGCTTTTGGGAAAATAATATTTCTTGGAGTGCTGACACTCATGAATTGTTTTTTTCTTTTTTTCAGTTTTGTAAATTGGTATCTGTGCAGAAACCCTTGTACTAGTATTGAGTTAAATGTACAAACTTACTGTTTTTAACAGCTGAGACAGCTATTGACAGGACATGGCAGCAAATCACAGGCATTGGCTATAATATATAGTTATATGCCAAGCACAAATTTCTGTCTAACAAAGGAAAATCCATTCAGGTTTTCATGAGATTTATTTTCATTTACACAAATGCTGTTAGTTACTTTATTTCAGTACTTTCCAGTGAAGTTAGATACACAACCCCATCTGTTTAGCTCATTAGCTAGTACTCTATATACATTTTAAATATACATTTTTTTATCTACACAGAACAGAATGTTTTATACATCAGCAGTAATTCCATAAACTACATAAGTGATAAAATTTTAAACTATTTAACTTACAAATTAGCCTACAAATTAAAATACAATAACATACGTTAGTATTCAAATATTATATGTGATTAAATTATCTTCCCCTGACTCCATATAGAGATATTTTTTATATATCATTCAGCATGTTGAATAAAATACCTGGAAAAAATCTATAATATGTTCTCACAAAACTTGATTGTAAGTGTGTCCTGAGGGGAAAATTCACTGTCTTTTAGGAAGGCTGTGGAATCCGTAACATGCAGAAGGGTTAGAATCTCCTGATAACTTCTTTTACACTTTCAGAATGTTATTTTGGGAGATAATATAGAAACTGGTACTGCTTTTGCTCCTAAATAATTTTTAAGGTACTCCTAGGCTATTATCAGTGTGTTAATGCATTCCAGGCTATGATATCAAGAGGTAGCAGTGTGAATACTGTCATGTAGTTAATGTATTACTAACTTATATTATTCTATTATTTCATTGCACTTTTGAAAACAGCAAGCCATAGCTCAATAACAGCATGTGTGTTGGCCTGATCCTGGAACTGATACACTCTACTGGCATATTAGTATCACAGTATCTGCATCTTGTCACGGTATGTGCAGAAAATCTTAAGACAGTGCTGTCTAATTCTTCCCTTATGACTAGGATGACATTTTTATAAGCGCAGAATTAAACAGTCTGATGATAAAATGAAATCTGTGTGGGAAGAAGTTCCAACCTGCAAACAGCAGTAGGGTATAATTTATGAGCAGCCTATCAAATATAAACTGTCTAGATCTCTTGCACTGGAAAAAACCCAAAAAATCCAACATAAAAACCAAAAATCAAGGTGCCTGTAAAATGTCCATGAAACAGTTTCTTGGTATAACATGTGATATTACTCATGTGTAAAGCTGTTGTGATAGCTGTGTGAGCTCAGCTATGTGACTGATAAAGCCTTCTGCTCTAAAATTGTTTCGAATGGCAGCTACAGCTGCAAGGTTAAAAGATGCCCATTCATAAAAATTTGTACAACTGTCTTAAATGTTTTTGTAATAATTTCCCATGAAGTCTCTATTAAGTTTTGCTATTTATGCACCTCACCACGGATATAAAAGACTTCATTAGAGAGGTTTACAATGCCAGCAACATCATGACCAGGTCGTGTTACCTGAGTGCAAGAGGTGAAGTGAGAAATACTGATGCTGTGCAGGTGTGTCGTAGTCATATGATCACTAGCAGTAGCCAAGAAAAGGGAAAAACCAACTTTCTGCATTCTCTGAGTATTAACTGCTATGTGATTGCCCTGAAAAATTGTCAGATTTCTCTTCTTCTGTTGTTAGGATTGTATTTGAATTGAGGAAATGGTGATAGTGCTCCTAAAAAGTGTGTGTGCATGTGGATGTATATGCAAGACACATGTAGCAAGTATTTATGATGATGTCTGGCCTAAAGCTCTAGTCCTGGAGAGTGAGAAATGTTCATCATAAAGTGAAGTTTATCCTCCCAAACAATAAGCAGTGTATTTCAGTGCCTGGGATGCCACTGGGAAAGGGTAAAGCAAGAAGCAGCTTCTAAATACACCAGGTTTCTGCAGGCTTGCTGGTACTGAAAACTCTTTAGTCTTGCTTTCAACAAGTGATCTTAGTATTGCACTGCAGACATTCTTCAGTTTTGTAAAGCCAGAGAAGACAGAGCAAAATGAGTATTTAAGTCAAGAAATACATTCACAGGATCCGTGGATGATTTTTTTGGTCTGTAGGCATCATAACAGTCAGAATTTCCAGATTCAGTGGATGACTTCAGAGTGTCTCAAATAGGAATACTCTGAAGCAAATTATCATCTCCTGAGGCATGATTCTCTGGTTTTGACCACATACACACAGTGGTTTCTAACTTAGGTCACTGTTACGTGTCAGATTCTATCAAACAAAATATGTGTGAGATGGATGACAATTGTCAGGCTTTTAAGTTGGGTCATTTACACCACTGAGCAGTTCTTGATACAACAGTAACTATATACATAAATTTAAGAAATGTTCTCTTTTGTGTCTGTAAAGTTTCTTTTAACAGAGAAGTTCTTCCTGATACATTAGTAAACTCAACCAACTCCCTTTTTGCTAGAGTAATCTTGCACTGCTTACTTTGAAGAAACTTTTTGTATTGGTCACTGTAGGTCAGCTGCAGGGGGAGGTGGTCAATCCTTAGGGTACCAACATGTAATACAATTATTTTACCAAAATCACTTGCAGATTTTCCAGACCCATGAAATACTGGTTTTCAACTTATGTTTTAACTTTATAACTGGTTTTCTTGAAAGTAAAGTCTAGTGTGAAGGTGCCCTGAGTGAATATTGTTTTAACAATATCAAATAAAAATGAGTCTTTCATATGGGAAAGATTGCTGTCATCCCTCAAGGAGGAAAGCTTTATGAGGCTGTGGTTCTCAGGAGCTTCTTCTGTCACTGGTGAACCTGACAGTTATATTTTGTGATGAAGTTTTGTCTGAGTCAGCAAAATGATGTCAAAGTTATGTGATTGTGTTCTGAGGAACAGGAAAGCTTATATTGTTATGGGTTATAAGGAAGTAAGGAAAAGCTACTTAGCTTTAGTGTTGTTTTTTCCTGGTAGAGATGATGATGTTTTCTTTTTAAATGACTGGTAGAAAAGAAATTTTATGTATTTGAAATGTGGTTTTTTATGATCACCAATGATGAAATTAAGTTACTGAGAGGGAGATTAGAAGAGTTTATAGAAGAGGAGCACACAGAGGATGATCATCCAGTTGTCACAGTATTTTGCTGGAAAATGTGGAGTAGGTGGCAATTTGTAGACAAAACCAGTGGGCTTGTTGTCTGAATCTGACAGTTAAAAGTAGATCATGCAAGCCAGGCGTGTTCAGCTGGTGCCTGTTAGAAATCTGTACTCAGTGTTACATACACTGTGTTGCATCAAATGTGGCGCAGCTTTAAGTGTGAGTTTACTGTCACTTTTCAGGGAGCAGCGATGTAAAAGGACAAACTGACAGAAAACCTAATCTGTCAGTTCTTTGCATGATCTTGCATTTTACTGTCTAGTGTGCCTTGGTGTCATCCCTGGATTACATTCCTTGTGGGTCACAGGACAGGCAGGGGGCTTTCCACAGTTGTGGTGGTGATGAGAGCGGGGCTGCATATGCAGAAAAAATGGCATCTGTTGTAGTTACATCTTTTGTGCCTAAAATTTGCTGTAACATTGGACAACTCTTCATTTCCCACGTTTGGTTGGACACAAGTTCAGCAGAGAAGTCTTGGCTCTGGTGCTTCCATCTTGGGTACCTGGACAGGTAGTGATAGGCTGAGGGGTAACGAACTGAACCAGGGTAGATTTAGAGTAGATATTGGGAAGAAATTCTTGACTGTGAGGGTGGTGAGACACTGGAAGGGGTTGCCTGGAGAAGCTGTGGATGCCCCATCCCTGTCAGTGCTCAAGGCCAGGCTGGAGGGGGCCCTGAGCACCCTGGTCTAGTGGAAGGTGTCCCTGCCCGTGGCAGAGGGATTGGAACTGGGTGATCTCTAAGGTCCCTTCCAACCCAAACTCTTCTAGGATTCTGTTACAAATTGTTGCCCTGTTTCCTTTGGGACACATCTTTGCATTGAGGGAACCTGGGTGAGTGCAGCTGCCTCAGCGTGTCCGGGGCTCCAGGAGTTGAGACTTAGCATGCTTAGGTGAGGAAATAGTATCTGGAAAGCAGTTCATAAAGGCACAATATGCTGAATTTTTCTTTCATCAGAATCCTGTCAGAGTATTTTCTGACTTTACAGTTTGGTTTCCTGCTTGCTTAGTAATATGGGTTGTGTTGAATGTATTTTACTAAGACTTGGCTCCATCATGAACTTTTTGACTATGGGTTCTCAGAAATTTCAGACCTGTTTGCCATGGTAGCCCTTAATTATTGGTCTGTGAGTTAATGGCATCAAGAACCTTCAAGATTTTTGTTCCTAATAATTACAGGAGTTGTTATAAACATGTATCATATCTTTTGATCATTCTGAATTCCTGTTTTAGTGTATTCTAGGACTTAATTAGTGAGAGTTAGCTGCAGGGCACCAAAGTCATTGAGGCAGAATCCAATTTCCACAACCTTTTTATTCAGGAGGGCACAATCCTGAGAAGCCTGAGTTTTAGTTTTTTGGATTATTTTCAGTGTTAGTTAATGGGCCAGGATATCTGTGTTATTATTGCTGTTATAAAATAGTTTCTAGACATCTCATGTTTTGGCTTGCCTCAATCTGAAAATGGGCTTAAGTGCCTGTAAATTGTTTGAGAAATTTAAAACTGTAATGAGGAAAAATCACCTTGGGGTATGTGGTAGAAGTTAGTGGGGTTCCTTGTTCATACCATTTGTGAAGTATCAAGGGGAAGAGTTACCTGGAAGTTCTTGCTGAGGTTGTGGATAGTCTTTTGAAGAGGATACACTGCAGAAGCACTCTGGATTTAGTACTTGATTTGATTATTTTTTTTTTTTTCTTTTGAAGTGAGGATCATTCAGATTAAAAATAAATTTAAAAAGGCTGATTTACAATTCTGGAATTTTAGGTAAGTGGAATAGGAATAGTTCTTAGTTGATTTAATCTGACCACAAGTGTTGGTTAGCAGTAGGGAGGTGGTGGATTTGTTGCAACAGTGTGGAAAAAAAATCCTAACTGGAGACAAGTATACTCTTAAAAAAACCTTCTTTGTTGTTTTGGCAAATTTACATGGGCTGTAACATGCTTATGTTCCAAGAGGGGTTTTGAGAAAGTGACCTGGTTGCTCCCTTCCATGATTTTAGAGTTCATTTCTACTCCTTCCTCCTCTGGCTGATTTCATACTGTCTTTAAATACTAACACATGTCAGTTTATGTGCTGAATCTTCTGTTTATTCTTGATGAAGGTGCTTGATACTGTTCTGGTGCTGTAACAGAGTGTTGCTTAGGCCACAGCAATCCCTGATTCCACTGATGAAAATTGCTCCTTGGTGCCCTGTTTGTAACTTGAATATTTGAGGAACAGTGATAGATTTTCTTTTGCTGGTTCGCTGTTGGTCAGTGCTGTCCCTAACGTAATGTCACAACATCCTCTGCTCCTTGATTTTTGTCATGCATTAAAGGAAAGAAAGGGCTACCACCAAGTGTAGAGGTCGAGATGCTGCTTCTGGTGATACCTAAATCATTGCCATTGCACTGGTTTTATCTTCCTGTACAGCTGCCATCTCTCAAGGGTCCAAATGCTTTTTGGAAGTGTTGTGTGCATTTTGACAAGTAACTACCACCTTATGAGATTATTACACGGGTTTCTTTTTTCCATTCACTATGTTACATGTGTGTTGCCTCATGTTTATGTTAGCAAATGTGAAGCAGATACTTAATTTTTAGTTGCAAGGTGTATTAGTCTTAGGGAATAGGTAGGTCCCTAGAAAGCCTTTTTTTTAATAATATAGGTAAAGGGTTTGAAGAGTGGAGCAATGAGTAGAGATCTTTGTCTTTGAGTGTAGGAAAGGCTCTTTAAGGTCTCTTGGGCCAGATTTTTGGCCCCATCTTTTCAGGTGGGCCACTGAAGATAACACTGTGGTATTTGCAAAACAGTACAGAAAACATAGGATTTGCTTGGTCTGTCTGGAGTGAGCCTTTTGCTAAAGATGTATTCATTCTATCATGTTTTGGATTAACTGTATTACTTGAGTTTCTGTTCCATGTGTAGATGAAGAGTATGTTTGAAACACAGCTGAAATGAAATAAATAGCCATTAAAAATGAAGTTATGCTGAGGTATGGCACTGCCTCTCCTGCAGAAGGATGAGATGAGAAAATGTTTCTTGCCAGGTGGAAAGTTAATCTGCAGAGAGCCAAGCATATTTTGTAGAATTTGTTTTGAGATGTTACATAGAATGTAATCTTATCCTGAATAAGTTTACTGAAATGAAGTTAGGGAAGAAATGCCTACTCTGTGCATGGTGATGTGCTAAGTTGAAGTTGGAACTTAGGAGAATGGTTTCTGTATTCTAAAATCCTTGCATTGCTTTCACAGTCTGAGAGCCCATGTTGAAATAATGTTTCCAAGTGCTGAAGTAAGATCTAGAAATATCACCTGTGCTCTGTAAGATCTGTTTTGTTGTTATTCATGGCCTTCTCACCTATGGTTTGGAATAGTGTTGTTTTTTTCCTGTAAATTCTCTTTGTGCTGTCATGTATGTAAATGAGGAATGTCTTCCAGAATCTCTAAGATGGCTTTTGCAGCTAACTTCCAGGTTTTTTGAGCAAAATCTTCTTGGCTATACTTCTGTTAGCTTATTGTCTAATGTTATTTAATCTATGTGGATGTATTAAGTAATTGTCTTGAATTTTTCTGTAATTACTGTTTTTCTTTAGTACATGTAGATGGCCTTTTAGAAAACTGAATGAAGCTGAAGATATTACAAAAAAAGCATGCTTTTAAAAGAGCAATTTTAGGTATAAGTCAAGCATGCAAGCCTTAAAATTGCAGCATTGAGCTTTACCTGTGCCACTTAATTTTACCATGCTCCTTATATTATTAATATATGGTACCTTAATATTATACCATGGTATTTCATGATATGTGAACATACCCCAAAGCCCCTACCTTTTTGAATGTACATGAATTGAATAAGCAGCTGCTCTGTACTTTGCTTTCTTCTTGTTGCATAACTTGTGTTCTCTTATTGTGCTCTGCTTAGTCCTGCTCTGAAGGCAAAATGAATATATTTCTTGGTGAAATTTCTGTAATGGTTATCAGTAGGCTCGTGAGGTCCTCATAGATAGTGTCTACTGCTCACTTCACACCTAAATCCTAGGTGGATCATTGCACCTGATTTAGAGACAAGAAATGGAAAGATGGCTGGGGGAATGATTTGCCAAGATAACAGATTTGCCCCAAAAGCGGTGGCAGAGCCACAAAAAGAAGCCAAATCTCTCACAGTTCTTATACATCATGGTGGTGAACAGTATTTCTCTTTTCAAAGTCTTACTGTTGTGCTTACCTTTTCTCGGTGGCAGTCCCACATTGGTGTGCCCCGTTCCTCTAATGATTCTGCACCAAAGTGGCTGCTCCATGTTACTGGGAAACCTGGTTGGTTGGGCTTTCTGGCCAGAGCTCTCTTGCCACCTTCTCACAGCAGTTATCCCACTCACTGGTGCAGGCTTACCTTTCCATCTGAGGTGTGCTGCCTTCTCCCCTCAGGGGCTGTGCTGGCTGCAGGAGCACCATAAACTGATTAGTTCACCCTTGTGACCTATATTGAACATTGCTTGTTATTACAAGTATTTTACTATGCCTCAGGGAGAGGAAATGGATATTTCTTATTTTATGGCTGGAGAATTGGTGCCTGTGAGCAAGATGAAAATTTGTGCTTGGTGTGGATGTCCATTGAGCTCTTTAAGAGCTGTGTTAAAAATTAAAATAACAGCATTGCATTCATCTTTGTATTTTTGAAGTACTGCTGTAAGTGATGTAATTGCAGCCTTGAGTACTCAGCATTATGGGTAAATCTAACCCAAATGTGTCAGAATAAGCAGCCAGAAAATGTGCCAAATATAATTATTGATCTCCTATTTTTAAAAAATTTTGGTAGGAAAGTCTTAATGCTATTTTGCAAGATAGTATTCAACTGCCTAGATGGTCATGGCTGTCTTTTAATGCACTCTGTGACTCATGCATGTTTTGGCACTTGTAACAAACAGCAAGGATATTATATCTGTCTGACTAGTTTCACATATTTTTATGGAGCATTCCATCTAGTGTGCTGTAGAAAACCACATATGTGTATATATATATACACACACGCACATATATTTATGATACTTGCATTTTAAAAAAGTACAGTACCAGCATTTGTGCTTGGGATTGCCCTGTCTCACTTGCAGGATCTTACACTCAGCCTTGTTGGACTTGATGAGGTTCACACAGACCCATCTCTGCAGCCTGTCAGGGTCCCTGTGGGTGCCATCCCTTCCCTCCATGGACCACTTGGTGTCTTTGGGACCCTGCTGAGGGTCCCAAGATCCCACTGTCCATGTCCCTGACACAGGTGTTAAACAGCACTGGTCCCAGTGCCCACCCCTGAGGAATCCCACTTGCCACTGGTCTCCACTTGGACACTGAGCCATTGGCCACAAGTCCTGCAACCATCCAGCCAATTCTTCCTGCACCAGGGAGAAGGAACACAGGCACACACATATACAGACCTTTGCTGTTTGGGCCAGTTTGAGAGCAACAGCAGGTTGTCATCTTCTGTAAAGCAGCACTGGCATAGTGCTCGTGATGAGTAGAGATGCTTCACAGGTACTTGCAGATGGTAAAGAGCTTGTGAGGCCCAAGGAGTTTAAGGGCTTGTAAAAAACCCCACATTTTTAAAAATCTGAGCATCAGAGTTAGGCACCAATGATAGGGTGGATCAGGAGGAGGCATTGCCCCTTTCAATGACCTTTAGCTGTTATATTGGCTCAGCTTTGTGATAGAACTGCACTGTTGTCAAAATCAAATTGAAAAACCATTCAACACACTACCTGAAATATTTTTATAAAGTTTCAGCTTAGGGCATGCATAAGATAGATGAAATTTCTCAAAATTTTCACTAGTTGGACTGAAGTTATAAAATGCTACTTAGGAGATGCTGGGTAGCCTCAGTTATGTGTAGTGCTTGTTTGCCTCAATATAAATGTCATCAGAAGTCCCCAGTGTGAGCACTTTTCAGTGTCCAAATTTCATGGCACAAAGACAGAAATCCTGCATTGTTCTTCTGAGGTTAACTACCCAGTAGTAGAAATTCCCAGATAAATTCTCAAAAATAACTATTTTTAAGTAGTTTATAACTTAGTGCCACAAAACCAGTGACTTTTTTTTCCAGATAAAAAGTAGCATTGCCTGTGATTTTTGGACTATTTAAAATATGTTTGTGACACTGGTGACACCCCTGTGGGTTTTGATGTGGAACTGTGGCTTTTTAAGTAGAGTATCACAAGTTTTTCCATATGCACATTTGATATTAAATTATGGTTATGCTGGTGATGATGGAATACAGATTTCAGGATAAGAAAGGTGACAAAGATTTTCACACATGGATAATTTTATGCACGATAAGGAGATTTTCTGTGAGTAATCCTGTTGATTGTAATAGGACTATTCACAGCTCAGTTGAGTGTAAATCTTGGTGGGATCAGGCCCTGCACTGGCATGTGTTCAGCAACATGGAGCACTCAGAAATAACTGTGCAACAAGTCATAAGAGTGTATCATATGTTACCTTTTAGAATGTGTTGATTTTACGATCTGTTAAACTTTCCATGATGATTTATGTTTGATTGCTTTCTTTTTGCAAGTCATCACATTCTAATTGATTCTTAAAAATACTCGTGTGTTAATTTAAAAATCACTGTTTTAGCTGAGCATTATTTTTCTGAATAGGGAGAAGAGAATTTTATTTAATGTTCTTTATTTAGAACCATTAAGTAGGGTATTATTCTTTACTCTCTAGGCTTCTGCAGTATGGTAAAAATTGAACCTTTGATATTGTGGAAGCTAGCTATGTTTCCTTTTATATTGGACTATATCCATATTTTAATGTTGCAACTAAATATATTTCCTGATGTGATGAGAATACTCAGCATTTTTCGTTTGATAGAGATTTAAAGTAGATGTTAGGAACCTGTTAAGTTCTGATTTTTCTCTTTCTTTTGGAGGGGCTTGCATTGATGGTGGTTTCATTCATGGATATGCATTAGTAATTTTAAATATGCCATTAAGCCCTGTTGCTGTATCTTTTTTCATTAGCATTAGGAATTGCAGAATTATTGGTGATTTTTATACTTCCTTTTAGGAGGAAAGCATTTGAGAATGTAGATAGCCATTTTCCCCGTGCTCTGAATTTGGCAGAGCTGTTGGGTATGTCTGGGTGGCAGCTCTGGGGTGTTGCTCTGTGTGTGCAGGTTGCCTTTGTGGAGCAGTGTCACAATGCACTTAAATCTGATCCAGCCACTGACCACTCCTGGAAGGAGCAGTCCTGTTCCCTGCTCCTGCTTCCTCACTGCCCATCTCCCATATCCTCCCCCTGCCCTGTCCCACTGATCCAAAGGAAACCTCAGGGGTTTTCTGTGGGAATGTTTTTGTCCAAGTCCCTTCTAGGTTCCACCCAGAGGCAGCAACAAGGAGGTCTGAGGGGGAGAGGTGCTGGACACTCCCCTTTGGGCAGGTACCCCCTGTATTGGATTGTTTCTTGCAGTATCAGTGAGAGTTGGGTAATTAACAAAACAGACCAAATGTCCCACTGGAATGGCCTATCAGTTGTAGTTGATTTTTGTAGAAATTTGGCTATTTAGAAAAGTTTTACTAATCATGCCAGTAAACAGCTCTGATTATAAAGTGATTGACTTTTTAATTCAGAATAAAGCTTTCCAAAGTGAATTCCACTAAATAGGGAAGGAAAAAGATTCTGTACTAGAACAAGAATGTTCATTTAGGGAGTTTTATAGATTTATGTACACTGTATTAATTTAAGCTTACAGTTTAGCACATATAATTGTAGCATGACCATAGAGATAAGCCCTGAGAAGCTGAGGGGTTTCCTCAGATTGCCTTTTGAAAAGTTTATTCTGTGTGCATTTTGCACAAGTAACCTTTATGTGTCTTGTGGTTTGGACTCTGCAATTCACTCCTTCTTCCAAAAGCTCTTGAAGCAAGGATGTGGTGGGAGTGTGCTCAGGTACATGTTCTGTAGCTTCAGATGTTTGCTCATTAGGAATTTTGCCTTGTCTCACTTCAGTGTAAACACACTTCCTAAAATGTGGAACTAAAATAATGTCATCAGGGTTCTTCAGTGTAAGGTTACCCTGAAACCATTTAATACCTTGGCTGAGCACAGTGTCAGCTTTTGTGAGGGGAATCTTGGAGGTGGTTTTCATCAGAACAGTATCGGGTTGCTAAAGGCAAGTTAGAATTGCTGTTGTGCATCCTTGCTCTTGTGTTTGGCTTGTTGTATCTTAGAAAAAACGGTCAAAGAGAGCTTATTGCTATAGTGAAAGTCATATTTCTGTCTCAAGTCTTTGCTAGAGTCCTTCAGAAGGAGCTAAGGTTTAAGCCAGAAGAGTAGTTATATTTTAACAACTTTTCATTTGCTGTTTCCCTCAGCCTTCTTTCTTTCCTTTTTGCCTTGCAAAAGTGGGGAGAAGATAGTATAGGAGAGAGGGTGGAGTGGGTTATGGATATAGAAAGTAGCAAATCCTGCTTTTTAACACTTAAAAGGAGTTGTAGAAGTTCTAAAACAACAATAACTTTTGCAGAACAATGTTTATAAATACAAAAACATCCATCTTACTTTAAAAAAAGGAGCAAAAACATTAAACTAATTCTGTTCTACAAATAGGTACTAAACTGCGCATGATTTTAATCTTTTATCTCTGCTGTTAATTCTTAAATGTATTTTCTTTTCTCATTTGTCATAAATAGTCTTTTAAATCCTACAGAATTCATGTTTCTGAACATACGGATTTTATTTTTAAAGTGAACCCAATTAGTATCTCTGAGTACTTGCTCATTAAATTAAATAATGCCTTACTGCTTGCTTAAGAAAAGAAAGGAGAAGACAGAATAACCCTTACCATCACTTAAAGTGGAGAACAAGAGCAGGACCATGTGTTGTACTCTGGTGGCTTAAGAATTTTGCTGCTTTTCTTCAGGGTCTCTGTTCAGATCCACTTCATAGCAGCCACCATCCCAGCAGACTTTTTGAATCAATTAATGTTTTCTCTTGATGGTATTTTTATTTTTGATTCCAGATTGAAATGTTGTCATGCTCTTCATGCAGCATGTTTTTATTTTAGTGGTTGTTTCTTTCATTAGGAATGTTGTCTTTGCTGCTCAGCCCTCCAGCTCAGTGCTTTCTGAACGGAGCCAATGTGCTTTGCTGGGTGGACGTGTGCTGCAGGCAGCTGTGGAGCCCCCTGTGAGAAGAGAAGGTGCTGGCAGGCTCCTGTGAGACCTTTTCCAGGCAGTCCTTCCCCTTCCTCTCTCTCTTCCCCAGGGGGCTTTCCCTGTGTAGATGGCTCTTGTGAGATGCTTTGCCTACAGGAAAGGCTTGGAGAGCCTCTACCAAGCAAAATGGATTCTTTAAAGGTTTTCTTGACGGCTCATTTTCTGTCAGCTTATAGAGGAACTATATACTCTAAGAAAAATCATGAGATTACTTGGTGAAGCTTAATAGAAGTTCTGAAATACCACAAAAAACATCTCTGCAATAGGGATAACAATGTCTTATGCCAAGAAATTTGCTTGTGTGTGTGTATGTGGTTTGCATTTTTGTAGCTTCCCTAGAGATAATCTCCAAGTAAGTTGATCTTTATTTCACAAATGCATTTTGCACTTAAAAATGTATTTAATCTTTCCAGGCTTGGTAAAGTGGTCCTGTTTGAATGCTTTTAGCTTACATTTCTTTATCACACTGTCGTTCTTCCAAGAACACTTCTCCTCATCTTCAATTTAAATGATAGGATTCCTTTTATGTGAGCCGAAAGGTGTCACTTGACAAATTACATGTGCTTTACTGAATTAATTGCATTTGGGATGCTTCTTGCTTGGATTAATAGCCTATTTTTGTTTGTGGTTCTTTGTTTTAAAACATTACCTCTTTGTTTTAAAACATCACCTACGAGTCTTGTAACTTAGGTTCTCACATGCACCTAACACTATGAGTTCTCACTATTTTGCTATGAAAAGCCAGATGTTTGAAAGCCTGATTTAACAGGCAGTGCACTCACTGCACCACTTCTGATGTGACTCAAGATCGTGACTGGAAGACAACTCGAGGGCTTTCAGTTGCATGACTCTGCTAAACCTGCTAGTCAGGGTGAGAAAGAAACTGTTTCCATATCCTTTACAACTGAGGGAGCCAGCAAGGCAAAGAATCCCAGTCCACAGCTGGCCTGTCCTCTGGGAAGCTGCTGGATCTCACCAGCTGTCCCAAAGTTCAGCATGTCAGGAGTTTTCCTGCCTCTGCTGGTGAGAGTAGCAGGATCTTCTGCACGGTTGAACACTCGGCTTCTTAGCCTGCCTAACTTCCTGCCAGGAAGTAGCTTTAAATTCTGGATTTCCACAATTCCTACCTAATTTCAGTGTGCTGTGACAGCATCATCCTCCATGTGGAACAACCTTCTGTGCTGTTCTTGCCAGTGGCCTGAGCAGACAGATTAGGGCCACCATGTTCTCACACTTGATGCTGTTTGTTCTCCTTTGAATGTGTTTCAGCATCTTGAATTCTTGTATTTTTGTACCTGTCCACGTCATTCCTTTGGAGAATCCGCAGTGACCTGATGCTGTCATATTTCTGTAGTGTAAAATAAAAGCATAGTGAATGACAATCTGTGTGAGAGATACCTGGAGTATGGATTGATTTCAGATAAAGGCTGAACTGAGTAGATATATCTGTTTTATTTTCCTTGAAGTCTGTCCTTCAAGCGAGATACTTAGAATGATCTACCAAAAGAACCAGTCTCAGCCTTAGGTCTTTTGCACCATCTCTCACCAAATCTTAAGAATTTCAGTTCCATCTCACCTTTCTCACTTGGCACAGGATCTTCCAAACCGAAAAGACGATAAATTAATCCTCGCTTTCTTCTTTTACAATGTTGTTGCAAGATCTCTGGGAGATCTGCATTGGTGGAAAGAATACAGCCTTAGTGCTGTGCCAGGTTTTGTTTGTTTATTTGTGTTATTGCTGAGAAACTATCAGTATGGTTTCCCAGTTACATTTGAAAATATTTAATGGATTATATAATGTCTGCAAGTGGCTGTGTGACATACCAGACCTGCATTTTCCCTTGAAGACATCTCATTCTCTTACTCTAAATGGATTAATTTGAGAGTCAGCTTGTCACATAGCCCTACCTGAGCTCACTCAAGGCATTAAGAAATTGTTGTCTGTGTTTGAAGACAGATACCGTGAAAATCAAAAGCGTGATTTCAAGCTTCCTTATGTTACAATTGCAGGAGAATAAAAAAGGACAAAGCACAAGCATAAATGTGCTGAACAGAATTTTTCCATGTTCTTCTCCTGTCATGGGTAGTTTTGGTCTCTAAAATGGGCTTTTTATGTAGGAAGGAAGAATGTTAAAAAGATTGATGACACTGTCATATATAAAGACATTTAGCTTGGTGACTCTGTCCTCCTGATTTCCAGCAGAGCAAGGCTTACTAAAAATAATGAAAAAAGCATTTGACTGAAAAGCTTCTTCCTCTGGTGTTCCTCTTAAGTATTTGAAACTGAGAGAGGTCAGATCACTCTGACTGTCAGCCTTTCTATGATGTATTCAGAAGTTTAGACCCTCTCACGGTACAGATTAGGGACAAATGTTCTTTCACTTTCGAGTTACAAAATGTGAATTGCCATCAGGAGGTTTTACTGGGCTTCTTACTTTGTTTGTTGAGGTGTATATGTGGTGAGCTGTCTTTTTCTTTTTTTTTTTTTTTAAGATATTGAGATAGTTTTACTTTCAGAATCTTAAGAATCAATAGTAATATTTGAAACAATGTAGGAGAACTTCAGGAGATTTTTTCAGCTCTTTCAGCTGGTGGCTTCCATTCCTACCAAGTCCTTGAGGATCTCACCTAAAGAGAAACCCCTGTTTATTTTGTAAACTCGGTGTAGTTTGTATAAAGAAAGCTTCACAGATGTTTAAGATACGTTGAGAATTTTCAAAATATTTTTCTAGTGAAGAAAATTATTTGAGAAGTAATCAACCGGATCAAACTGAAAATGGAATTTAGACACTTGATGTACATTTGTTTGGTGGAGAGTTTTTGCATGGCAGGCTGTTAGACTGGCAGGGGGCTGTTGCAGAACAGTTCTGCAGAGCAATGGCCTGCTGGTTTTAGGCAGAGACCTGATTTCTGTAGACCTGACCTGTAGAGAGACCTGATTTCTTTGGTTATGAACTGGCCTTGCGAGCTGCAGGGAGAGCGGCATAGCCTCTGACTTTAGACTTGAGTGGAGATGGATCCTTTCTCCACACTGCACTCTCAGGGGGACAGAATTTGAAGCTGATGAGTAGCAGAGTACCCACATCACACCTGTACCCTAATTCTGAATGCATCAAACCCAAAGGTGCTGCTGCTGTCGTGATGCTGCCCAAGGTCCCGTCTGGTGCTTTGGCTGGGCCTGCTGTGTCTTGTCTAGCTCCTCTGTGCCTCTGCTCCCACCCCTGTGTCTGCTGGGCCTGTGTGTGTATTGCCTCTACTCTCTGGTTCTGGGAACACAGAGGGATGGAGGAAGGATGTCTGTCTGTCTGTCTGTCTGTCTGTCTGTCAGTGTGTCTGTTTGAAGGAGCACTGAGAATTGGGTGGGGGTTATGGGCCTGGGGAATAGGGTGAAGGAGACTGACTGCTCTGACTGGACATCCAGTGTGCCAAGGAGAAGAAGAGTCCTAGAACTATCTTGCCTATGTAATAGTTAGTACAATAAGAAGATGCTGCCACTTCCAGCTTCACAAAAGCCTGATGCTCTGTGTTAAAAACCAATTAATAATGTCATGATACTTGTTGGAATATTGTGAATTGTATTGCTTTTCATGATTGGAATTTATATTTCCTCACTAATGCTCCAGCTTAGTGGGTCTGAAAGTGAATGTCCTGTATGAACAGTTTTGACCTCTCTATAGTCTTTATTTGATGTGTAGCTTTAGCTGTAAAGTTGCATTTTCATAGAATCACAGAATAATTTGGGTTGGAAGGGGCCTTTAAAGGCCATCCAATCCAACCCCCTGCAATGAGCAGGGACATCTTCACTTAGATCAGTTTGTTCAGCCCCATCCAACCTGGCCTTGAATGTTTTCCTGGATGGGGTATCTACCACCTCTCTGGGCATCTTGTGCAAGTGTTTCAGCACCCTCATGGTAACAATATTCTTCCTTACATGTAGTCTAAATTGACCATCCCTCTGTTAAAAACCATTACCTGTTGTCCTATTGCAACAGGCTCTGCCAAAAAGTTCTTTCTCCACCTTAAAAGCTCCCTTTTAAGTAATGAAAGGCTGCAGTAAGGTTTCCCAAGAGCCTTCTTTCTCTCTCATCATTTTGGCATAGCAGAGATGTTCTAGCCCTTTGATAATTTCCCTTGCCTCCCCTGGACTTGCTCCAGCACATCCACATCCTTCTTATGTTGTGGCCCCAGAGCTGGATGTAACACTGCAGATGGGGTCACAGAAGAATGGAGTGGAGAGGCAGAATCACCTCCCTCAACTGCTGCTTTGGATGCAGCCCAGTTTTCTCTCACTCATGGATATTGAGATGTTCCAGGAGCTACAATATGCCCTGGGGTAGCAGCAGGGAAAGGGCACTGAAAGGACAAGGAAATAGGGAGAACAGGACCAATATGAAAGAGGTGTTTGTAAAAGTTAAAATGGAAAAAGAGAATGGAGTTAAGAGGGCATACAGGAAAAAAAATTAAAATTTTCTAAGGAATGAGGAGGAATTAGCTTAAAGGAGGAATTGGCCGTCATTTAATTACCATAATTTTGCCAGTAGTCAGAAGCACTTTGATTTGAAACCTTGTATTTGAAAGTGTTCAATTGTGTGCACACAGATGTGTGAAAGGAGAGTCTTTTGACATTCTTCCAAGATACCCAACTTCTGGTTCTTATTCAGTATCAATTTTAGGACTGCATGTGTGTTTGTTGAGTACTGACTTGAGTTCTTCTAAAATGTTTTTAAGTAAAAAATTTTAAGCAAGCGCACCAATTGTAGATGTTTACTATCAAAACTTTCTTTGTAGGTAATTGCACTTAAGAATGAACATTGAAGACAAGCTGGGAGGATTATTTCTTAAATGTGGTGGCATAGACCAGATGCAGTCATCCAGGGCTATGGTAGGGATGGGTGCAGTATCTGACCAGTCTGGAGTCTCGAGAGAACGGCAAGAGGCAGTGCTTCAAGATCGGACTATGCCGCACCAGGAAATTCTTGCAACAGATGAAGTGTTACAGGAAAGTGAACTTCGACAGCAAGAGATGATTTCACATGATGAACTCATGGTCCATGAGGAGACGGTAAAAAATGATGATGAAATGGATGCGCAAGATAGACTTCCTCAAGGGCTGCAGTATGCTGTTAATGTCCCTGTAAGCAATTTCTTTGTGAAATATTGGAGATTGCTAGGAAGCTTGATCTGGTAGTCTAATCCTACTCTGGCAAGAATCTATTAATTGCTTGTTTGGATTTTGATTATCAAAATATTTACGTCATTTGCCTCTGGCTGTGAATAAATTTTGCCAATTAAGTATAATCTTTAAGTATCTGTTTTATAAATATTTTATAAGCAGGCTGTTACCATAGAAGTAAAGCGTTAAAATGTGCTCCTTTAAGTATATTTAATGTTCAAGGGTAACTACAAACCAGAATAAATAGCGTTATTAGAAGGTGCCTACTGTTTATGCTGTTCATAGTACTGTTTAGTTGCTTTTGCTATAGGAAGCATCTTGTATGTTTTTAAGGTATGTGGACGCTTAGCAATTGCATTCACACTGCAGGTTGGACTGTGACACTTCATACATGACCATAAATATGCCCCTCCACGATATCTCATAGAAGGCATACCTTGGCTTTCCCAGGGAGCATAGAGATGACTTCCTTTTGAAAACAGAGCATCTGTCTATAATGCAGCACATCATCACTGTTACCCTTCAAACATAAAGGACAATCACCAGGACTATAAAAGCAGATAGGCTTACACACGAAGAATGATCAGAAACACAGCACTGTTAAAACACTACTCTGTTAGCTGTAGATCAGGTGGCTCAGGTGTTAGAAAAATGTAAGAGTATCATGGTCTTTATTAAAGTTCACATTAGATGGAGATTTAAAATTTTTTTTTCCAAAAACTTCATTAGAACTGGTCTTTTTTTTTTTTTTTTTCTTAAAAAATACTTCTGTCTTAAATATATAATAAACTATTCCGTTAAATCTTGCATTGACAACAGCACGGACTAAAGTAAAATAGGTATGAAAAACTGAATGGTTTTACAGATGGAAGTGATTTTAACATATGAACTGATCTCAAAATCACCACAGGTCAGGAAAAAAGACCTTGGGAGATGAATGAAAGGATACATCAAAATGTTTCTGAGGAAATTAACTGTGCCCTTTTTATTTAAGATACATATTAATTCTTTCACTTAAATTTCTGAAAGAGTGAAGCCAGAAGATAATTCCCTTAGGAAAAGGTTTTCTGTTTCAGCAGTTTGTCATCTTCTAAAATTGAAAAATTGCTTTTCTGTAGTGAGAACCTTACCTGAAACTGGCACTTGGTATCTTAACAGATCAGTGTAAAGCAAGAAATTACCTTTACTGATGCATCTGAACAACAGAAACGAGACAAAAAACAAATACGAGAGCCAGTAGATTTGCAGAAAAAGAAGAAAAGAAAACAGCGTTCACCAGCAAAAGTAAGACATTGATTTGGCAAAACCAAGATTAAAAGGACCTGAAGATTTGGTTGACTATGACTAATTTCATTAGCATTTGAACTAGTTAGGCTGGAAATTGTTTGTTTGCTCAGTAAAGATGCAGTTCTGAAGTTCACCAGAGACCCAAAACAAAACTGATATAACAGTGTTTTTCTTTGAACTCTTTTTAGCAACATGAACTCTTGACATATTTTAACATCTGTCTCTCCAGGCAGTTCTCTCTCCAAATATTTTTTTTTAAATTATGAGTCAGTAGCTTTGTAGACCATTTATAAATCATTACTCTGTATCTATCGAATAATAGTTGTGCTTTTCTGTGAGCCTGATAATTTTATATGCTTCATGCATAGTAGTGAAAAGTTTTTAAAAAGAAACCTAAAATGGTAGTTTTGAAAATTCTAAAAAGTTTACTAATATATATAAAATAATTTACTGGTAGGGAAAATTCCTGTGGTCATAATCATCTTCATATATGTATTTATTGATATCAAAAGATTCTTACCCTAGCTGCTGGTTTGTTACTTAAAAATTTGTTTTGTAGATCCATTCATGAGGAGTATGTATCCCTGTATGTCTGAAACCAATTTTCTTCTGTTGAGAAGCACTTCAGATAAAACCAGAATCATTTCACCTCATGAGGTAGCAGTGTTATATCTTCTAGTAATTCCCCAAATCAGTATTAATTTTCAGACCTAAAATAGAACATATGCAGGCTGCTCTGATAGAAATAAATCAGTTGTATGTTATCACACAGCAGCATTAAAATAAGCCTACTCAGAAATCAACCCAGACTGTTTGTACATCAAAGGAAAACTCACTGTAATACACAGAAAATCTCCCAAACCTCCTTTTTGTTGCCCTGGGAGCAGGACCCTCCAGTCCTCCTCAAAGCACTGTCAAATGAGGTTGCACCTGTAGTATTCTTGGAAAGCTGAGAAATTGCTTCAGATTGGGTGTGGAAGCAACTTCCAAATGCTGTGCATTTTTTTCTCACTTCTCCCTTTGAGAGAAAAAGGAGATCTAGGTTGAGCACATCCAGAGATCACTTCCACGGAAACATGGCAAGGTAGAAGAGGCGTGTGCCCCTCTTTCTACAGAACTGTACTTGCATGTTTCCTTTATAGCTCCTAATCTGCCAGGGTTAGTCTTTTGAGATGACAAAAGATTGAAAAATGATCAGGGGAATTGTTAAACAGGTTCTTTTTTCAGTCTCTCTTCCCCTTTTTCAGACCTGTCAGAGTAGAAAGGCAGAGTAGAAAAAAGCTGAAGGACTGACCTAGGTGAGAGCCTACTGCAGTTTCAGTATTTCCAGAGCAAAGGCGTGGATTTTCCATCCAAACAGCAGCTGGAACTCTGACAAATGGAAGTCAGTTAACATTCTGAAGCCTTACCAATTCTGTTTGCTATCACTGCAGCAGTCAGATACCAGAGAAGTCATTAGGTGTCATGACTCCTGTCTCCTGTCCCTCCTCCACGCACACACACGTGCACACACGGACACACACGCACGCGCACACACACACGCACAAGCTTCTTTGTTGCTTCGACTAGGGAAGCTGCTCTGACAAAGTTAACTCATCATTTAAGAGGTGGTACAAGGAGTAGATTTAAGTAGAAGAGCCCAGTTTTAGGATAACCATGAAATTAAGTGTATTTTCCTCACAATTATTTAAAATTTTCAATATAATATATGAAAAGCATTTCATAACATGTATTTAAATTTGTTTTAAAGACGCAGTTGGCTTCATCAGCTGGATAATGTTACAGAACAGAGGCTTTACAATTTTCTCTATCTGTGACTGGAGCTGTAACACACCAACCTTACAAACGTATGAATGTGCTTGTCCTTCAGAGTGAATGCACAAGAATTTGTTAGTCTGAGACTTTCACTCTTGTTTTGATGCAGGAGAATTAAAAATTAAGTAGATCCTACAATATTTGCTGCTATTTCAGAGATACTGTTTCAGTTATTGACTCTCTCTTTCTCATCACTGTCATTATCATAAAACCTAAAACGCTGTAGCTAATCAAATTGCAGATGTGTTTACCCAGCATACTTTTATTTTTTGTTAATAACAAGGGACTAAACTGTATTATTTAAGGTTCCTTAAGCTCTACTTTATAGTTCTGTTTGCAGTTAAGCAAGACTTTTGTAAATGTTATTTGTTTACTGGTTTTCTTATTCTCTTGCCAGAGATAGTAGAGATTTTGAGTTTTGGTTTAGTTTTCTATTTTTATTCTTTTTGACAAATTAGAGAAAACCTGTGATTAGCTTTATTGAATAAGGTAGATGTGGTGCATTTTTTTAATTTAAGTTTTTTTTAACTATATATGAAAATAGCGGCTTTGTTTGACAGCAAAGCAATTGAGTGTGGCAAGCTGAAGTCACCAAGGAGATGCTTTAATATGTGTTTTAAATGAGCAATACTTTATTGAGTGAAAAACCTGAAAGGGGAGAAGAATAATACTATTTCCTTGGTCGTTTGGCTTTGGGATTTTGGATTTTAAAATATAATTTTACCTTTGAGACTATTGGTATTATATAGATGTAGATAATATGTATTACTATTCTGGTTAAGCTTTGATGACCTTTAGCAAACATTTAGAGTTGTGATTTGAAGAAAAGAATATAACTTTTCACTTTTGCTTTAAAATATGATTGTCCATGGTTTAGTGCCCAGAAGTGCTTTGATTACTTTGCATCCTTTCCAACAGACGGACAAAATAAACAGTAGCCTGTAAAGTGACTCAGCTGTGCCTAGGGAAGCTCTAAGCTGATTTTTCCATGAGCTGCTTTTGTCTCCGTCCTGTTGAAGTATCTCTTAATGCACAACGAGACCCAAGTTGGATTGGACTGCAATGGGAAATGTGTATTAGAAGCTTAACGCATAGTTTTGTAGAAATTAGCACTGTTTTACCTGAAATATTTACATTTCTGCATCGAAAAAATTAATGTTTTTTTTTTGTAGTTAATAAGACATCTTTAGAGGGTAGTGTGAGAACAAATTTTACTCTTTTTAAAATAGATCCTTACAATAAATGAGGATGGATCACTTGGTCTGAAAACCCACAAATCTCATGTTTGTGAGCATTGCAATGCTGCCTTTAGAACCAACTACCATTTACAGAGACATGTCTTCATTCATACAGGTACTGCTTGACTTCAAATTTGTCTTTTCTACTATATAAAGAGTTGTTTACTTATGTTAAAAATGTTTTCAGCTCTATGCGAATTTCAGTTTTAAGAGTGTAGCTAACTTGGCATCTAAGCTTAGAGATTCCATGCACCAAAGTGTCAAAAGAATATCAGAAAAAAAAAATTGACATATATTTAATAAACTGAAGAGCTAACTGCTTGTAAGGTTTCTTTTCTTTCTTTATCAGAAAGTAATGGGTTGACTTGTAGCCTAAGTGCCAAAAATTGACCCCTTTGTAAAATGTGCTGCAGCTGCTTATTTGCCTGGTGAGGCATCTCTGTGTTCGGAGAAGTGAAAAAGGTACTTACTGTTATAATAGCTTGCCAGCATCCTGAATGCAGTCTGTGCCAGCATCTTGATTGATCTTGCTCATGAGGAAATTACAGCCATTCCAGATCACTCTTCCATGCTAGTCTTAATGTGACTCTTAGGATCATGGAGAGAACTCTGCAGTTCGTATACGTAGTAAGGCAAATGTTTTTTGGTGTCAGGGTGTTTTTGGAATTCGCTCAGATGCTGGTGTTTTTAATAGACATTTTAATATTCCTCAAAAAAAATAGTTATCAGAAACAACAGTGTGTAGTTATTAACTTATGGATGTGGAATTATATTGTTCAAGGTGAAAAACCATTTCAGTGCAGTCAGTGCGACATGCGTTTCATACAGAAGTACCTGCTACAGAGGCATGAGAAGATTCATACTGGTGAGTATAGTGCCTTGAGTATCTTTACTGGCGTGCTTAAAAACTGTTTCCCCACTCAGGCAAGGTTTCTGGTAATAAATATGCAGCCTAAAACCCTGTTGTAGTTTGTTTTAATTTAACACATGTTATGAAGTTGTAAAACTTTTAAAAAGAAATCAGTTTTGTGCTTTCAACTTGTTCCACTTTCCTTTGGCTGTAAAATGAGTATGAAGTCCAGTAAGCAGATCTGAAAGTAGTTCTCTATAAATAACCCCAGAGCAGCAAATCCTGAAGTTTGTGCATTCATAAAAGTCAAAGTTCATTAAACAGTTCTGTCTTTTGTTGTATCTAGTTAATTCAGACAAGGGGGACTTCCAAATTACATTTCCATAGATTTATCTGTTTGTTTGTTTGTCTGTTTGTTTGTTTTGGAATTTGATGGAAAAGTGCCAGGACTAAAATGGCCAAAATGCCTAACCCCAAAGGTATTAGTATCAGCTTTTCTTTTTCCTTTTTTTCTTCTTTTAGGTTTAATTCAGAACTGTTCTAAAAAGAAGAGTCTTAGTTTAAAAATATGCAAGATAGGTCAAATAAGGCCTGAAGCTTTAAGCCAAAGAGAGTTAAAGTTTATAGATGTTTATTTTTTTTATCTTGTTGCACCACACAGAACCACATTCTTTAACAGGTTTGGTTTCATTGGGTTTTTGGCATTTTGGTGCATGGCCTTTCAATCCCTCTTTAAATATTTTGTAATATGGTCCCTTTTGGACTAGATGCCAATTTCTCAGCCTCTTTTTCAGAAAAGCAGAGCTGAATGTGCACAGTGTTTCTTGACTGTAGCATTTAAATGGATATGAAAGCTACTAACACGCAGTGCAGTGTGTGCATGTTGTAAGGGTTGAGAGGGAGGAAAAACTCTGCAAAATGAATTTTCAGAGCAGTGTACAGGGACTTGCATGCACAAATGCCCCGTTGTTTATGGGATTTTTGTATCCTAGGTTGCCATGAGTCCAGACTAAGTAGGTTTCCTTCAGCCAGTCAGCCACAGAAGAGTCTTCCATTCTTCTGTCCAGTGTCTTTGTTCTGCTCCCAGTCTTTCCTCTGGCTCTGAATTGGTGAACCATACTGCCTCCACTTTGTGTAGATACTTATTCTTGAAAAGAATGCTCATTCAGTCTCTTCCATCTATCTGCCCCCAAAACCACCCAAAAAAGGCAAAAAATTTAAGTGCAGTCTTAAGAAGATTTTTCCTTTTTTTTTTTTTTTGTTTCCAAATGAGGATTATTCCCTGTACGTGGCTTTGAAAATTAGAGTCTGGGCAATGTAGTTAATTAACACTTGACTGCAAATATTTTATAAATTGATTTCATTATCTTTTAAAATGTAGCTTCTAGCTCTAATGAAAAATCTGTGTTGATTGTAAGCTTTGGAGGGAGGGGGTGGATGTGGTGGAGTTGTAGGTTTTTATGCCAGCTCTTACATATGCTAGTCTTTGTTTAGCAGAGAAAAAGGTGCCATTTAACTAATTAACCATATTGTTATCTGACTTTTTTTAGATAACTGTGTTTTCCTCCTTTCCTCAGCATCCTGAGGTATAGTTTAGTTGTTTCTCAGAAAATAGAAGATGGTGCTTGAGTTTAAATTGTTGAAGCCTGGATGTTTTCCTAGGTGACAGCTAGTAATGATTAGGAGAAAACATGTAAATCTCAGCTTCAAGAAGTGGCAACATTTTTTCTGAAGGCTGTTTAGTTAAGAAGAATTTAACCAGTGTTTAATTTTTGGCTTCACCCAGTTATAGTGTAGCTAATTGGCACTCTGCATACCTGTCTGTGCTTTCACCTCTGTATGACAGTGTTCACTGCTGGGCCTCAGCTCCTTGTGTTGTCACTCTGTTGTTCAGGGCTGCATAACTAAACCTATCCAGAAAAGCTGAATTTTTAACTTGCTTCTCTAAGGAGAAGGTGAGCAATGGGTCTTTGTAACACTTTGATGAAAGTAAAGATCTGTTTGTGTTATTCATACTCCTTTAAAATAATTTCTTAACTTTATTCGATACTTTTTTAATTTTGCATTTTTATCTCTCTGAATGACCACTTTTAGCACCAGCTTTTGTACAGTGTTCAAAATACTGACGAGGAACAGGAAATTTCTTACTCTTTTGAAGATTTTTATCAAATTTTCCAGTTTATTTTAAGCCAATCAAAGAGGGTAGTAACAGGTAGAAGCACCATTTTATGCCTCTAACAAGCCCCAAATTTACAGGTGCCCCAGCTATTTCCAGTCTGATTTGACTTTAGTTCTCTGAACTGCTCTTTCAAAGGAAATGTTGTGAGGGAGTTAGGAAGCAATCAATGAACAGCCTTATTCTGTGTAAATAATTAAACAGTTGCATCTAAAAGCAGACATTGCATTAATACAAAATTTGTTTATAATTGTATGTAGAGGAGGGCAGCAGTGTTGGAACCCTGCTGCTAAACTTGTCCCTAATGATACAGAAAATTGCTATTTTAGTTGTAGGAGAGGGAAGAGTCACTGCTATGCAAATATTTTCAGTTTACGAGGTTGGAGAAGATGCTGAATGTTCTTTTTTTTTTCAAATATGTCTGCTTACTTTTTGCTTAGAGATGTTTCTATATACCTTACCCACTCATGCATTCATGTGTCCTAATTGTGTGAGCCACCCTACTTTCCATTTTAAACACAAAAGCTAAGATTACATTAAAAAAAATAAAACACCGTTGGGGCTAACAATTCAAGTGCCTTCTTATTCAGTCATGCTGATTTTTTTATTGCCTTCTTTGATATTTTATAATTTGTTTTCTGTCTGTTTAGACTTTAAAATGCCTGGGTTTATAATTGTTACAGCCTTCATACATATAATATTTGTACTACACTTGATGAGTAGTTCTGTTGCTTGGTTTTAATAGATTGCCAACATAGAAACAACACATGGGCTGTTTTCTTAAATAATGCATTAATTGTTGTATTGTGTTTTTAAATTTTGACCTTTTTTTTAATACATCTGATTGTTTCCCACTCACCAAGACATTTCAGAAAAATGTGTCCTGGATTCTCCCTGCATTATCCAAAGGCTGTAATTAATGATCTCCTCCATTTGTAATAGATCCTGTTTGAAAAGTACAACAAAATTGCAGAAGGCATCTGAAGTTTCAGGCTTCTGCTAGGATGAAATTATTATTGGAAGCCTATCTTCATATTAATTTTTAATCTTTTTCTAACATTATCTTCCATATGAAGATTAAAGCCAAAATTAAGTATGGTATCAGTTTCACAAAGGTTTTTTTAATCTTACTTTCAGCGTGTTCTGGAATTCTACTGAAAAATACTATTTTCTGTGTTGCGCTGAGTTAACTCCAGGGCAGTGTCCCCAGATTTTCTCCCTGTTAAGGCATGGCCAGCAGTGCATTTGTATGTGCCCTGAAAGTCTCCAAAATAGCTGGTGGTTGTAATACACCTAAAAACCACAGCCCCCTGTTTGGCCCTGTTTAAGCCTTGAAATGGGAAGAGGTAGCTGGGGAGTGTCCTGCCAGCAAATAGGCAGCTTGAGTAGGAAAATGTTCAGGAACTCTGTGTCCCTTCATTTTCAGAAATGAGTGTAAGGCTGCAGGTAAGTGTATTAATGAAGTGTTCTGCATTTCCTGGGATTGCAGGATAGCTCCTTAGGGGCTGTTCAAGGCCAGAACAGGACTCAGCTATCTTGCTTTAAGGTTCAGGATAGTTTTCAACCCAAACAGCTGCTCCATTCTCTTAAAAAAAAATTCAAGGTAGCACCAAAGCAAGCTTTGAAACAATGTAAGGAGAGTTGTTTGGAGGGGCAATTTAAAAACACCACAAAGTAGAGTAGGGGAGCAAAGGGAAAGAAAACAGTAAGTAACAACAATTTAGTAATAGTCTTCAGGAGTGGAAGAGTTCCCATGGATTAAACAAGAACAGTGAGGTCTAAATGTCTTGTCTCAGCTTCCTGAAAATGGAAGGCAAGGACTGGGATTTGATTCAGAAAGTCTTGACAGGCTTGTTGGGAGAAGGCACTGTAATTGTGAGGGTGCCTAACTAATAAAGAGAACCTGAAGAACGAAACTGGAGTTTGCAAGTTAAGAAATAGGCCCGAGAGGAGGATTTGCTTACAGGCAATATGAGAGAGAATGATATTATAGGTGTTACAACTTGCAAGGGATGTTGAAAAAAAAGCAAAGTTTTATGGTGCTTATTAATAAGCAAGAAATGGTAAAGTTCTCTAACTCAAGTGAAAGAAGATATATAGGATGCTGGGGTTGTGAGCTTGGAGAAAAAGAACTGATGGAAGCTGAGAGATCTGAAGAGAGGAGATAATTTGATTTAGGAGAGAATAAATTGGAATAATTTCATCCAAGAAAGGGATTGGCTGAGAAGCCACATGGAGAGGTAAGAATTAATAATTGGAAATAGGACATAGGCTTACAAAGAGAGAGATTTAGAAATTGCTTGGAATTAAGGAAGTTGAAACTGGGCATTAATGATCTGACTAGGAGCACATGTGTGGGCGATACAGATATTTTCCATTCTAGTTTCTATAAATACTGGAACCTTATTTTAAGGTACTGTATTCCCATTTGTAAAAGGATGTAGATAAATTTCTCTATTCTAAACGGAAAATACACACTCTGACAACATTTTAAATAATCAAATGTATTAATTTAAAGTTTTAAACTTTAACAGTTAATTATTGATAATTTAATGGTTAATTCATAACATAATTAGTAAGAATAAAACTACCTCAGAAAATAACAATAGTCTGCATATTTCTGGAAACAAAACATAAATGGTTTATATCCCAAAATTCAGTGCAGTGCAGTATCCAAAACAAAGAGGGTCTTGACAGATGCTGCCAAGACAATCCCTGACCTCTATGTCAGTCCAAAAGATTTCATAGTAAATACAAAGAGGAGAGATCACTGTTGTTCAGGGTGAGTTCTGGTAAATAATAATGAACTTCTATAAAGCAAAACCAGCTTTTCAATATACTTGGAATTTTTAGGTTTTGTCAGAGAAACAGAAAAAAATATCAGAGGGAAGATGTAAGGCAAAAGTGAAAAGAAATAAAAATAGAGTTACTCCCTGTTCAGAAAGGAGTGTTAAATGGTTTCCCTGTGAGGAAAAATAAGGGAGAGAACTGAAGATGAATTCAGGGCAGTGCATATTGTCTGAACAAGTATTTCATGAAAGTAAAGAGAAAAAAAACCAGAAACCAAAACAAGCAAACAAAACAACCAAAATCAGAAACCTGTAAGTATGCAAATGCCAGTTCTGCTACAGAGGTTTCTCTTTTTTTGGCTTAATTTTTAAAATATTTTAAAATTAATTTTTGAAAAAATAAGTAAATTTGGGTTTCAACCAAAATAGCAGGACTTTTTCAAAGCAGTTATCTCCATTCCACGTGTAGATAAGGGAAAAAGCATAGAAAAATAGAAAGCACTCTCCAAAATGTTATATTTAAAGTTTGGAAATGCATTAATTCTCTTCTAGAAGAGATGGGTTAATGAGTTGGTGAGAGGATTGAGGTATTTTTATGCAGTCGTCTGCCCTAAAAAATGCTTACTGTAGCAACAATTTAGGAATACCATCTTTGCAGTTCTTAATTTGTTATGTGTAAGACATACCTGCACCTACATTAGGAAGAGGAGTAAGGATTTATTTTTAAAGGTGGTGGTTTTTTTTTACTATAAAAGCTTAGAGTAATTTGAGGCATCAGCAACTGAGTATTGAAAAAATAGTGATGTAAGCAAGCTCTATGTTGTTTTTCAATAGCAATAGACTAAATCCTCTTACTGCTTCTAATAGAGAATGTGGTATTTGACCTGGTAATTTTATGGAAAAACACTGATTTATTCTTTTAGATTAATATTGCTACGTGTTTTTTATCAGGTGAAAAGCCATTTCGTTGTGATGAATGTGGTATGAGGTTTATTCAGAAGTATCACATGGAAAGGCACAAAAGAACTCACAGTGGAGAGAAGCCTTACCAGTGTGAATATTGTTTGCAGGTAAGATGGCTTAGTGAAATCTTCTGTGATTGGAAACCAGAACACCAGTCAATTCCCCAGTACTGCAGATGGGGCTTTCTCCATTTTATACCAATAAATATATAATGAATGTTTTTTCTGTTAAGATGGGCACAGGTGGAGCAGAGTCACAGCTGGCTGTGCTTGATTTTATTACTGTATATTCTTGTTTAACACTCGATTAGAAATTGGTAAAGTGGGTGAATCATCAGGTAAATTCATTAGAATGAAAGGTTTCTTCCTGCTAATATATTTCTTTTTGCATAACAATAATGCTAATCACCATGATGATCTTTTCCAGTATTTCTCCAGGACCGACCGAGTGCTGAAACACAAACGTATGTGCCATGAGAACCGCGAGAAGAAACCCAACAGAAGTGCCACCAAAGTTGGCTTCTTGCCATCCGAGGAAGATTCTGGTTTCTCTACGCCTCTGAAAGACAGCTCCTTGCCAAAGAAGAAAAGGCAGAAAACAGAGAAAACAAAATCTGGGGATAAGGAAAGTACAGATAAATCAGAACACAAGAAGGACAAAAATGACTATTTGCCTTTGTACTCTTCCAGTACTAAAGTAAAAGATGAATACATGGTAGCAGAATATGCTGTTGAGATGCCACATTCTTCGGTCGGTGGATCACACTTAGAGGAAGCAAATTCTGGAGAAATTCACCCACCGAAGCTCGTTCTCAAAAAGGTCAACAAGAGGAGTCTAAAGCAGCCACTTGAGCAAAGTCAAACCATTTCACCTTTATCTACATATGAAGACAGCAAGGTTTCAAAGTATGCCTTTGATCTTGTGGATAAGCAGAGTTTACTGGACTCTGAAGGTAATGCTGACATTGATCAAGTTGACACGTTACAGGAAGGGCCCAGTAAACCTGTACACAGCAGCACTAATTACGATGATGCAATGCAATTTTTAAAGAAAAAGAGGTATCTACAAGCAGCTAGTAACAACAGTCGAGAATATGCCTTGAATGTAAGTACCATAGCATCTCAACCTTCAGTAACACAGGCAGCTGTGGCCAGTGTCATTGATGAAACTGCTACAGCCTCAATACTAGACACACAGGCACTGAATGTTGAAATTAAAGGTAACCATGACAAAAATGTCATTCCAGATGAGGTACTGCAAACTCTGTTAGATCATTATTCACACAAGGCTAATGGACAGCATGAGATCTCTTTCAGTGTGGCAGACACGGAAGTGACCTCCAGTATATCCATCAATTCCTCTGAGGTATCTGAGGTCACCCAATCTGAGACGGTTGGAACAAGCTCTCAAGCTTCCTCATCAGATAAAGCTAGTATGTTACAAGAGTATTCAAAGTTTTTACAACAAGCTTTGGACAGAACTAGCCAAAATGATGCCTATTTGAACAACCCGAGCCTTAATTTTGTGACTGATAACCAGACTCTTACAACCCAGCCAGCATTTCCTTCCATGGAGAAGGTCTACACATCTATTCCCGTCAACAGCTTTCGGTCGGGGATGAACTCTCCATTAAGAACAACTCCAGACAAGTCTCACTTTGGACTAATGGTTGGTGATTCTCAGCACCCTTTTCCCTTTTCAGGTGATGAGGCAAATCATTCTTCTTCCTCCTCTACACAGGACTTCTTGGATCAAGTAACTTCTCAGAAGAAAGCAGAGGCACAGTCTGTTCATCAGGCATATCAGATTAGCTCCTTTGAGCAGCCCTTTAGAGCTCAGTACCATGGGGCAAGAGCTGGAATATCATCTCAGTTTAGCACTGCCAATGGACAGGTGAACCTTCGGGGACCAGGGACAAGTGCTGATTTCCCAGAATTTCCCTTGGTGAATGTAAATGATAGCAGAGCTGGGATGACTTCTTCACCTGATGCCACAACGGGCCAGACTTTTGGCTAAGAAATCTTTGTAAATAATACTGGCACTTTAGAACACATTTGTCAAAAGGGGGTTGCTCTGTATAAGATGGAGTTCTGTACAGCTTTTAAGAGCGCTATGTTAAAACAAAAGTAAGCTGATATTAGCAAGACCAATAACTGCTTCTTTTTTTCTTTTTTCTTTTTTTTTTTAAATTTTTCGTTAGCCATCAGTCATTGAACTGCCTGATGTTGGTGCCCCTATCAAAGGCAGTTTATTATTCACTTGTTTGAATCCAGAAAATATTTTACCTTCTATGAAATTTTAAAAATAAACAAAATCCCCAGGTAAGACTTTCCCCCATGATTGTTTCCTTGCTGGTTTCCTTGTATGCTTTGGGAGGACAGTTTATTGTCTGATACTATTCACATTGTCATTTCTAAGCTTGTCAGCATAGTCATTGCTCTTCAGCAGGGAATCAATGTGTACTAAACACACAGAATAAACAAGTTTAAGTTTCAGAAGTCAAACAAATATGGCTTTAAAAGAAAGCATTTTCTAGGAAAACCTTCAGTCTCTCTCAAAAATAATATTAGACCATGTGCCCTTTATTTCTGCTTTGCATTACCTTGAGTTGTGTTTGGAGGGAAAGAAAGTGAATTCTGATAGACTAACTCTACTATTTAAAAGTCTAATTAATTTAAAATACTTTAAACACTTTTTTAAGCAAAATGCCTAACTGCTAAAGCCTTTACTTCATTCCTGAAGTAATGTGTATTTCTTTGTACAGCTGAATCTAGATGTAACTTTTTAATGACTTTTTCATATGCAGAAACCAAGATTTTGAAGTTTTAGTTAAAATACTCTGTAGATGACATTCCCAATTGCAAAATGCTTACACAAACTGTGTATTCCAAGATTTAAAAGCTTAATTGTACCTTACCCTACATACTCATAACGATTAACATAGAGCACTTAGCCAACTTTATAGTTTTTGATTTCTCAAAAAATAAAACCATTTTTAGATGTTTAGGTTTGATACGGTTGCATCATTTTCATCTCATACAGCAGCTCCAGTAATTCTTTTCCAGATACTTGAGATTGGGTATTTTTAACTTCTGTAAAAAACTGTTTTAATTCTCTGTCTAGAATTTTGACAATTCCAATTATTAAATTTATTGAAGTATCCCTGAAAGCTGAAGAAGTGGGCATTCAAATTCCCTTTTTTTTAGTGTTTGCTTAGTGAAAGTCACTACAATTTTACCAACCCAAACTGGTGAATGATGCTAGTGAATGGGATTTCTTCTTCCAGCCTAGGAGAGTGATCAGAAGTTTTCATTGCATTTCACAGTATAAATAAACTGCAAAGTTTATCCCTGTACCATGAATATGTTTTTTTGAATAGTACTTTGTCTTGAAGTATACAGTATGGTACGATAAGTAGTTCTGTGTGCATTTTTAAGGTGGTAAGATTTGAGTAGCCTAACTATTGTGTAGTTTAAGTTAACAAGTTTCAGATTTTTGAACTGTATGTTCATTCTATTGCACCTTCCCTAAAGGGACACTGTCTGGTAGTTCAAGGCAGTTTAAGCCTCATGTAGGCTGATTAACCAGGGAAAAACACACACACACACACACACACACACACATACACACACATATAGGTAGGTGTGTATATGGTGGTTTTTTAAATAGGATTGCATCCATGCTTTTACAGCACTGTTGCTAGCTGGTATTTCTCAGACAAAGCCATCAGATAGGAGAAAAGGCTGCATCTCAAGGGGCTAAAATATATCCTGTCTTTTAAGAAAGGACTTGAGCAGGACCTAGAACAGTTCCCACCTCTTACCAAAGCAGTAGCAATATTTTTCTAAATTTTCATTACCAGGAAACTGATCCCACTTGGTCTTTTCCCTTATGGTAGCACTACTACAGCACTAACTTCATTTGGTACAGTTGAGGGAGAAAGGGCATTTATTATCCATAGTCTGCTTCTTTTATTGGCAAGAATATAGTTTATATAAACTAATGTCTTAATGCTTTTGTATAAGAAAGCAGGCTCTTTTGATCTGGTGACCCTGTGTGTAATACAGTGAGGCATTTCAGCATGCTGTGACTTACCAGTAATTTTGTCTGAATATTTGGCCACAACTTGAAAAGAGTGGGCATCAAGGGAGAAAAGTAAATTCCTTATGGATTATTAATGATATATGTAAAGAAATTTCTTTGAAAGAATATTTTTAAACTGATTCGTGGTCTCTCTGTTTTTCTTCCTTTACGGTCAGTTTGGTTTTTTGCCTTTCCATTCTGTGTTGCACAGAAATAACATAAATGGTCCCTATATCCCAGGAAACCACCTCTTGTAAGGCATTCTTTGTTTTCAGTGTTTCATTTCCATGACATCCTAGCTTGTGGTGCCTGATTAATACTGTGTTGGCACTTTTGTTCCTATGCCCTGATGTTGCAAGGAGGTGGCAATTGTACTATTTGTTAAATATAGCGAGGAACAACAAAAGGTAAAAGCCAGGCTGGGTTATTACTGTGTTACTGCACTGCCATGGCCCCATAGGGAGGTAAAGAGGAATGAAGCCTCCTTCTCCCTAAGGGGACTGACTCAGCTTTATTTTAAAAAGTTACTGCATTGACCCTCTGGTGTGAGAGTGTGACTGAGGACTGAGGGAGTGGCTCTCCCCTGCCATCCTCACAGTGGGAATCGCTCCGAGGGTGTGTGAGGAGGGAGCAGGCTGCTGTACACAGGGAAGGAACTTGCTCTTCCCCGCAGCCACGTGGGGATCACCAGAGGAGATGCTATTCCTTGCATCCCAGCTCACTCCCTAGCCTGCTGCTGAGCCATTCCAGCTGCACTCTGTGCCTTAGGACAGGCTGTGAGGTCCCGTCTAAGCCACAGGGACCGTCTCGTAGGGTTCTTCCACGTGTACACTTAGAGCGGTGGTGTGAGTAGTTGATCTGCTGATGCTTGAAGCTTTCTGCACTGGAGGAGTTAGCCAAATACACTGCTGTGATTTCCTGAGTACATCCCCTTTTATTCTGGAATAAGTGTTTATGTAGTTCCAGGAGGTTTAGCTCTGTAAAAAAGCTCTTGCTTGTTTAATAATGGCATTATTTAATAACGTTTTTCACCGCTCACGTTTTGCTGCTTTTAATCTGCTGCAGATGCACACTCTTCATGTTGATGTGGTCATTTTTGTTAGTTCTCCATGTATGTCTGGAAAAAAGCAGCTTTGGTTGTCTGTTCTGTTCTTGTGCTGTCAGCATAAGGCTGGGGTGAGCGTGGAGATTCCCCTGAGCTAACAGCAGCATTCTCACCGAAAGGTCATGCAGGCACCAGATATGTGTGTGTGTGTAAGGTGGAACTTTTGGGGATATCTGCTAGGGATAGGCAATGATCATTTTGAAAAACAGGAAATTGATGACATTTATTACCAAGCTCTCTCTCTCTATATATATATA
>VZRX01020678.1:0-28740 GCA_013398075.1 Notiomystis cincta
ACCCCTCCCACAAAACTTCCCAAACCCCCTCCCCCCCCATCCCCAAATCCCTGCAAAACCATCACTCTACAGGTAGAGTCACAAAACCCCAAATTTATACCTTTATACATTCCCATTTCCCCCTCTTTCCCCCTTTTTTCCCTCTTTCCCTCAATTTCTCACTCTTTTCCCTTCCTTCCCCCATTTTTCCTTTCCCTCATTTTCCTCTCTTTTCTTCCCATTTTCCTGCTTCAGTTCAGGCCGGCTGGGAACTCCCAGGGGGTGCAAGTCCGAAACTCTGAGCGATTTTTGGAGACAGGAACACCTAAAAAAGGGAATGGAGCTGTTCCCCCAGCCCAGGAACACCTAAAAAAAGGGAATGGAGCTGTTCCCCCAGCCCAGGAACACCTAAAAAAAGGGAATGGAGTTGTTTTCCAGCTCAGTTCCTGTCCCTATGGGGCCCAGATCTCCTGCCCTGGTGCCACCACAGCTGCCAAGTGACAAAGCCTCCAGGCTGACTCAAGCTCTTATTGCTCCTCCAGGACAGATTTTTGGTTTGGTTTTTGTTTTTTTTTTTACCCTTGGATTTGAATTTTTAAATTATTTTTCTGGTGGAGCTGCAGCAAATCACAGGAAACGCGGAGCAGATGCGAACACTGAGGGCTCCAGCAGCCCTGGTGGGCTGTGCCCGGCTGAAGGAGCCACAAACTGCTTCATCTGGATTGAAATGTCAGCCCCGTGGTGAGGGGAGGCCTGGCACAATTTGTGTTTAACAATTTTGCAAGTGTGTTAGATTGGCAATTACCCTGTTCTGGGTTTAAATTCTAATTTCACCTTCTTTTTCTTTTCCCTTTCCCTGGATGCAATATTCATGTACTGTTAAATCAAACACTCCATTAACAGCAGCAGAGATAAATATTGAATTAATGGAATTATTTGGGTTAATGGGAGATTCATGGGATGATGCTGGAGAGTGCTGGGTGTGGACTCTGCCAGCAGCTGAATCACTGCCCCTGGCTGGGCTCTGCCTGCAGGTCCCGTAGAAAGAGCCCAAAATGCTGAGATTGAACTGGGAGAGATTTAAATATTCACTGGGAGAGCATCAGAGGCCGTGCATGTGAACAGGAGAAGCCAGGACAAGCCCTGAGCACTGAATATTTCAGGCTCTCCCATCCTGCTGAGGAGGAGCAGAATCCACCAGTTCCTGCTGCAGAATAAATTCCCATTTTCCAGCCCCAAATCCTCTGGCTCCTCCAGGCCTGGGCCCTGCCTGGGGCAGAGCAGCTGGGCAGGCACAGAGGGGACACGGGCAGGGACTGTCCCCTCCTGCTGGGACAAAGCCTGGGCGGGCAGAACCCAACCCAAAGGAGAGGGAAGGGCAACGATCCACGAATGGTTGAGGTTGGAAGGGAATTTAAACTCATCCAGCTCACCCCAGGGACACCTCCCACTGCCCCAGGCTGCCCCAAGCCCCGTCCAACTGGACCTTGGACACTGCCAGGGATCCAGAGGCAGCCACAGCAAATCTGAGAATTCCAGCCCAGCCCCTCCCCACCCTCCCAGGGAACAATTCCTTCCCAAGATCCCATCCAGCCCTGCCCTCTGGCAGTGGAAGCCATTCCCTGTGTCCTGTCCCTCCCTGCCTTGTCCCCAGTCCCTCTCCAGCTCTCCTGGAGCCCCTTTAGGCCCTGCCAGGGGCTCTGAGCTCTCCCTGGAGCCTTCTCTGCTCTAAGGGAGCACCTCCAGCTCTCCCAGCCTTACCCAGGATGTGTTTATGAACAGTCCCCATTCCCCTGTCCCTAATTCTCTGTTTTGACAACGCTCTCCAGTCACTCTGTATTTTTATGCCTCACTTCATGAATATTCCGAGCAGAAAACTCATCTTGAAATCGTTTCTTTTTTGTCTTCTCTTCTAGGAAACGTTTGTGTGCAAAGTCTCCCTAATTTATGTAAATACGGAGGCGGCCGAGTTTTCACTTCATTGTTACAAATTAAAAGTTCCCCAACATTTCCAATTAGCTGGAGAGAAAAACAGACCAAAAACATCCCAAAGGCAGCAAGGCTGGAGCAAACAGAGCATTCCCATCGCGACACCCGACGGAGGAGACTTCGGGGAAATGGGAATGGACTGGGAATGGGAATGGGAATGGGAATGGGAATGGGAACGGGAATGGAGGATTTGTGCCAAGGCTGAAAACTTGAGAACAAGGGAGAGGGAATTTCTGTTAGGGTTAAACCCAGCTCAGCATTGCCCCTGGTAGGATCTTGGAATATCCTGAGCTGGAGGGGCCCACAGGATCATTGATCCATCTCCTGCACCCCAACAGCCCCACCCTGGGCACCCCTGGCAGCGCTGTCCAAAGGCTCCTGGAGCTCTGGCAGCCTCGGGGCCGTGCCCATTCCCTGGGGAGCCTGGGCAGTGCCAGCACCCTCTGGGGGAAGAACCTTTCCCTGAGCTCCAGCCTGAGCCTGCCCTGACTCTTTCCCTGAAAGCCCCCTGGATGTCTGGAATCCCGGGAAGATTCTTTCCCATTCCCTGGCTGCAGGTACAGCGTGTTCAGACACCCAGAGCCAGCAGAACTCTTCCTGACAGGGATGATTTTATTGCCTTCACACCCCAGAGCTCGTCCTCTCCTCCCCAGGGCCAGATAAGAGCTCAGTGTTGCTGTTTAAGAAAAAAAATCCCATTTTGGCACCGTGGCTGGCAGAAATATTGAGAGCTTCATTCCTTCTCCCCTCCCTCTCTCCCTCCTCTTGTAATCTTTGATAAAGAAAAAAGTGTTCTCCCAGAAAGGGATGCTAATTAACAATTAATTCTTTTATCTTCCAGAGCCGAGACTGGGAGACCTGAAGAAGATGTAGAATAAAATTAGTGGTAATTAGCTTTTTAGAGCATTAAATAAACAGCAACATGAACGATGGAGAATTAATGTTATGCATTTATTTTTAACAATATTTATCCAGGCGGTTTTTGAACAAGGCCCCGTGGCTTTGGCTTCCTCTAACACAGGCGAGGCAGCACCGAGGAATAATTACATTTAGGCTGCATTCAGACAGCACCATGCAAATCAAAGGAATAATGAAGAGGAGCCTCTTAATAGGGGTTTGGTGGCTCTGTGCTTGAATATCATATCAGGGTTTTGTATTCCTCTGGAGAACCCTGGAATTGCCACCCTCCATCATTCCCGCCACAGGCACTGCCTGGGAATCGGCAGACCTGGGGTGAGTCGGAGCTGCCAGCAAAAGAGTCTGGGGTGGTGGCCTGGGGATGTCCTGGGGACCCAGCCAGGGAAGGACAAGGAGTCCATCTCCAATGGGCCAGAGGTCACAGGACAGCAGAATATTCCAGGCTGGAAGGGATCCACAGGGATCATGGAATCCAGCTCCTGGTCCCGAGGAGTGGGGTGGAGTATCCCAGAATATCAGAATATTCCAGGCTGGAAAAGGACCTACAAGGATCATGGAATCCAATCCCTGTGCCTGCACAAGCACACCAAAATCCTATCCTGTGCCTGAGAACATTTTGCAAGCACAATTCCAAGTTTCTGTCTCAAATCCCTGCTGGAACACCCAAATTTTGTGCCCTGATTCCCAGCAAGGTCCATGCTGTCCTCTGGAAATGAAGTGTGCAGAGATCACAGATTTCAGCCCCAGTAAATCTATCTCTCTGAGTGAGAGATGCTGGTTTGGGGTTTGGGGGCCACTCTGGACAGGATCTTCCCCAGTTTTTGTGCCATCCCAACCATTCCAGGGTCACTGGCACCGATGGAATCTCCCTCATGCAGACACCCGGGGCACTCAGGCAGGAAGGGCTGGAGAACCCCAAATTTGGCTCAGTTGAATCTCCCCGAGGGCTCATCCATCCCCCATTAGTGCCCCAGCCAGGGTGGGAGAGGGGTGGGGAGATGTGAAACCCAATCTGTGGGACGGTTTTACTGCTCAGGGCTGTGCTAATTAAGCAAGGAACCTCGGCAGATGAATCTTGGACACCGTTCTTAATTAAGACTCTCTGCAAAGTCAGAATCAGAGGCGACAGAGGGGACAGATGGGGCAGAGGGGACAGACGGGACAGGGCAGAGTCCTGCCGGCCCCCTCTGCTCCGCAGGGATCCGGAGCCTCCCGCTCCACATCCGGCTCCCGTCATCCTGTCTTAATTAAGGGAAACGTCATCAGTGGCAGGCTTCAATCAGGCGCTTAATGAGGAGCTGACGGGGCGCTAAACGCAATCAGCCCATTGTCACCGCCTGAGGTGACAGCGGAGTGGCTGGAACGGCCCCGATTCCCTCCCGGGATCCCACTGGGAATGGGAAACCTCCGGTGGGTTTTGGGGGCTCGGGGCCACCCCACCCNGCTTAATGAGGAGCTGACGGGGCGCTAAACGCAATCAGCCCATTGTCACCGCCTGAGGTGACAGCGGAGTGGCTGGAACGGCCCCGAGGATCCCACTGGGAATGGGAAACCTCCGGTGGGATTTGGGGGCTCGGACACCACCCCTGCTCTGGGTCAGGGTGAGCGGGGTCGGGCAGGGCTGTGCCTGGGGGTGACACAGGGCAGGGACATTGTGGCTGGGGGTGACACAGGACAGGGACATTGTGGCTGGGGGTGACACAGGGCAGGGACATTGTGCCTGGGGGTGACACAGGGCAGGGACATTGTGCCTGGGGGTGACACAGGGCAGGGACATTGTGGCCTGGGGGTGACACAGGGCAGGGACAGCCCTGGGGACTGTGGCTGCGGGTGACACACACTGGAACAGGGCCATCCCTGGGGATTGTGACCAGGGGTGACCCTGATGGGACAGATCTGAGGCATTGTGGCCGTGCTGACACACACAGGACAGGGACAGCCCTGAATTTCCTCCTGCCAGGTCGCCACAGAGAAAACCCTTGGGAAACAATGGCACTTCCCCTTGGTTTACATGGATTTTCCAGTTTTTAAATAAAACTTTACCCCAACCATGGACTGAGGCCATGGCAGAGCTGGGAGGGGTTCGATCACTGCAGAAACTGTGCAAATATTTCAACATTTGGGTCTTTGTTTCCCATTTTGGGTGGCGGGGAGGGGCGTTGGGCTGGCTCAGTAATGAGTTTTTGTTTGATGGGGTTGATTTTTTCCCACAGAGAGAGCAGGAATTTGGGAGTTGTGTCTGGGAAGAGGCATGGATAGTGTGATAGTTTATTAATCCTGCAGGAGTTAATTGGCTGGGGATAAATGATGACTGAGCAGGAGGCGAGGGAGGGCCGCATTCCACTCACTCCCACTATTAACCCACAACACGATTAAAGTCATTTTTATCCACTTCATGGCCCGGCTTTCTCCAAGGAAAAGTGAGGAGAATCAGCTGTGTCCGCCTTCACTCTCGAGTATTTCCATCCGATTTGCAATTTCTTCCTGTCCTGACGAAGAGAGGGCAAAGCTTTTCCACTCCCAGCTGACCGTGGCCGTGGGTGGTCGAAGGAGCTGGAATCCGCTCGGAAATCGGGGCTTTGTTCCATGAAAAGTTACTAAAATAACTTTTCTTAGCTAATCTGTTCATATCAAAGCACTAATTATAAGACAAAAAAATTGTATTAACTTTTACATATTTTTTTTTAAAAAAAGAGTAAATGGAAAAAAAATAGAGAGAGGAAAAGGGCGTTGGAACCAATCGAGCTGAGCTAAGGTGGATAAAAGAGCTCTGGTGCTCTTTTACACCCCGAGCTGGCATTGAAATGTGAAATAACCTGCAGACAAACGAGCCCCCCAGGCTGCCCTGCTCGAGAGCCTGAAAGCAGCGATTGGGTTTGCAAACAAACTGGAAAAGTCGGACAGCAAAAACCGAAGGGATCGCGGGGAAGAAAAATCGGCCCGCGAGAGAAATTCGTCACCTGGGGATGACCCGTCCCTAAAACGGGGCAAAGAGGGAGGCTGGGTTTTCAATAGCTGGAAAATGAGAGGCTGTTCAGCATTCCCAGAAGATCCCGTGGCCTCTGGAGCGCTGGAGGTGGTGAGGAACCGCCAGGGATGCAGCGGGCCCGCGGTCCTTTCTTCTGGCGTGATTTTAGGAGAGAAATTAGGGACAAACTGCCGCAAATTTGGCTGAGGGAGCTGAGGAAGGGTCTGGAGCCCCAGGAATGACTGAAAGATCTTGAAAGGGGCTCAGCCTGGAGCAAAGGAGGCTCAGGGGGGACCTTGTGGCTCTGCACAAGTCCCTGACAGGAGGAGGCAACTGAGGGGGTCGGGCTCTGCTCGCAGGGAACAGGGACAGGAGGAGAGGGAACGGCCTCAGGCTGGGCCAGGGCAGGCTCAGGGTGGATTTTGGGGAAAATTCCTTCACTGAAAGGTCGATTAAGCCTTGGAAAGGGCTGCCCAGGGCAGTGGTGGAGTCCCTGTCCCTGAAGGGCTCTTTTCCAGCCTCAATGATTCCATGCCTGTGAAATCCAGCAGCCCCAGTGTGGCAATGCCTTCCTCCAGGAGCTGCTCCCGCAAGGAAAACTCCTCCAGCTCATGTTCTGGGCAGTGTATTTCCCTGTTCCTCATGGATGGAGAGCGGTGGCTTTTCCCCTGAGGATGTCTGGGCTGATTCATGCTGCCAATCCATCCCTGCCCTGCAGCATTCCAGAGTGCTGGTCCTGGAAAATGTACCGGGAGTGGGAGCAGGGATCCAGCTCCATCCATCCTGGGCGTGCTGACATCACTTCCAGAGGAGGAGAACGAGGGAATGTGAGTGACTCCAGAGGGAACCGGGAGGTTTACACCCACTGCTGCCATGGGAATGGTGCCGGAGCACCGGCCCTGCCAGCCTCGACTTCTCCCTGCACTGCTCCACTCCTCCGCCCCGTTTCTGTCCCGCAGCTCTGGCTGCTCCAGCTGCTCCTTCCCCTCAGCGACTCCAGTTGTGCCAACAGGAGCTGCTCCCTCTCCAGGCAAATCCTGTCTCCGTGGAATTCTTACTGCATCACTCTGAGTTCCTCTGCAGTCCCATCCTCCTCAGCCCTCACTCAGTGTCCCCATCCTCCTCCAGGAGAATTCCAGGCTCTGCCAGGAGAATTCCAGCCTCTCCCGCTTTCTGGGGGCTCCTCCAGAACGTGTCACACCAGGGTTCATTCCCTGCCACATTCCTGACCCAGCAGCTCCTCAGAGAGGTCAGTGCAGGACCTTTTTTACAGCACCTCATGCAGAGTTTGAAGCCTCTCAGGCCTTACCTGCAGTCTCTGCCTTTCCCTCTGTCCCCTCTTCTTCTCCCCCAGACTCCACGAGGTCCCAGGGATGAGGAGCAGCAGCAGATTCTCCACCAAGGACTCAAGTGCAGCAATATTTCTTTGTTTTTGTATTTTCTTCCAGCTCTTGCCAGCCAGGAATGAGTTTTGAGCCAGGAGATCCAAGCTCCAACCACTGCCACGGCCACAGGAGCTGCTCCAGTGACTCCAAACCCTCCTGCCCGTGCTCATTTGTTCCACTTCCCTCCGAAGGCAGCAATCAGAGCACTCCATCTTCCTCTAAATTGAAATTCAAGAGGAGATTGAAAAGGAGATGCTTGTACCACATCACCACCGACCTTCCCGAGGAACTTTAATGCCTGAAACATCCTCAGATTTGTTTTGACTCAATTCAATCTCACCTCAGCACAGGGCAATCTCTGCACCTGCAGAGGCTGCAGGGAGGAACAAGCTGCTCTGAGGCAGCCTGGCAGAGGGGCAGGTTTGATTCCACTTCTCCCTAATGGGATTGATTAAAAGCTTCGCTGTATTATCCCTGACATGGGGGCACTTTTAGCCGCGGGTGTGCTGGGTTTTATCCCTCCAGGGCTGCAGGTTCATCACTTGTGCTGATGCTGATGGAAATCCCAGGTCCTGGCTGGCACCAGAGAGCTCCACAAATCCTTTTACCCTCAAGCCCAGCTGCAAATGGCTTTGTCCTCATTAACAGGGTGGATGTGGTGCCTCAGTCTGAGGAGTCCTTGCAGGATGCTGAGGATGCTGGAGGGAATCCTGTGCCACGGAGCCCTGTGGGGATTGAGGGTGAATCTGGCCCTTGGCACTGCAGGTTCTTATCTGTAAAAGTGCTCAGACCTCTTTTTCCTGACCCTGTTTCCCTCCTACCCTTCACAATCAGCTCCTCCAAGTGATTTGAGTGGTCCCTGGTGCAGTCTGGGGGTCTCCAGCACCTCCACCCTCCAAGAACCAGCAGGACCTGAACTGCTCTTTGTCCCATCCCTGGATCCTGAGTGCTCCTGGTGTCTGCTCCTGTTGCCCCCCTGCAGTGGAAAAATTCCCATCCTGATCCCTGGATCATCTCCCAGCTGCCTCCTTTCTGAGGGGATAAATTTTCTCCCTGGCAGGCCAGGGAGAAGCTGCTGCCTTGCAGCTGAGCCTGCTGGCTTGTCAAAGGAATCACAAAAAAGAGGGGAAAAAAAAGAGGGGAAAAAATAAAAAAGGGTGGGAGTGATGAGGGCTGGCAGCCTAGGAGAGAGCAGCAGTGGTGCTGAGCAGTTGTTACACCTGTGGAATGAGCTCAGGGCCGGGGGTCACTGCGGGGTTGCAGGGGGACACTGTCCCAGATGTCACCTCCGGGGTCACTGCGGAGCCAGCACTGTGCAGGCTCAGGGGTCCCCTGGATCAAACCCAGCTCCACCTCGGCGCTGCTGATTTCGGGCGGTGCCAAAGCAGCTCGGTCACCTCCTCCTGCTCTGGTGCAACCCCCACCCTTGGCTGTGACAGAACCTTTGAGACTGGTCCTTACTGGTCCCAGCTACACTGCACGAGGAGTTCCTGGTGCTCTGAATTCCTGGGAAAGGCTGATCCCTGCTGTCAGCCCCAGCCCTGAGAGCGGCGCCGCCGCCGAGCCGCAGCTCCCGTGATTCCCGCACAGACATCCCGATTGTACCCATTCCTCGGCACGGGGCTGCAGCTGCTTTCCCAGCGCTGCCAGGGAGCATTAGAGATCTTCGATCGCTGCCCTTGCCCCCGCCTGGCTGATTTGCTCTTCCCTTGTACTTCCCGACAGCTCCCTCTTTTCCAGCCTGCTCTGCCCGGGGCTGCGCGCTGCCCTCGGGCAGCTCCGCTTTGGTGGGAGCGCGGACGGCTGAGGAATCGCTGATGCTCCAACAGCTCAGCGCTCCTCTTTCCCTGTCCTGCCCGGACAGCCCGAGAGCTCCGCAGGAATCCTCTGGAATGGGGGATGGATCATCCCCGCAGGCAGCCGGGCAGAGCCCTCCAGGAGCTGCCAGAGCCCCTGGCACTGCCAAATTGAGTCCATGGTCCCCGGGGCTGCTCCTCCAACAGTTTCCAGAGCGAGGGGAGCGGTGCTCGGCGCCTCCCGGCCTCTCCGGGCTGCAGGATGGCGGTGGCTGCGGAAGGGAGGGGGAATTTCATCAATAAAAGCCGCGATTTTCCCTCCCCCGCTCTCCTCCCTCATCCCTGGCGTTTGAAAGGCAGGATTGAGAGCTCGCAGCTCGGGGGCTGCTGCAGATGTGGAGCGGGGCCGCTCCCCGGGAGTGCTTCCAGCAGCAGAATTCCGATGGGAGGAAATGGGCCGGCGACACCCCGCAGACAATGCTCCATTGGGAAGTATCCTCTGCAGATGTGCTTCCTCCTCATCAGCACTCGCGATCCTCAATGAGCCTCCTTCCCTCCTGCCCCGCGCTCAAAAGGGGCTGAGATTTCATCTTGGGTTTCTTCCCAGAAGGAAGAAACAAAGGAGAGAAAGGGAAGAAAGGGAAAGCAGCCGCTCTGGGTGGGACCGGCTCCCGTGCGGGGAGGATGAATGGGAATTCTGGGTCACACCGGTTCCACTGAAGCTTTGCCAGGCAGCTTCTGGAGCTCAGATGGAGCTGGGGTTGGGGCTGGGGCGGGTCTGGGGTGGATTTCGTGCTCCCAATAAAAGGATGGAGCATTTCTTTTCCTTCAGAACTTCTACGAGTTGGTTTTCATTGCTCCCCCAAGGTGATGGAAGCCTTGAGAATCCCAGGATCGCCGAGGTCGGAAAAAACCTCTGCGATCATCGAGTCCAAGCTGTGCCCATCGAGTCCACCTTGTCCCCAGCCCAGAGCATCGAGTGCCATGTCCAGGAATTCCTGGGACACGTCCAGGGATGAGCACTCCAAACCTCCTTGGGCAGCCCCTGGCAAGGCCTGGCTAAAAGGGAACATCCTCCAATCCTCCTTTATCCTGGGAAAAGGAGGCTCAGGGGGGACCTTGTGGCTCTGCACAAGTCCCTGACAGGAGGAGGCAACTGAGGGGGTCGGGCTCTGCTCGCAGGGAACAGGGACAGGAGGAGAGGGAACGGCCTCAGGCTGGGCCAGGGCAGGCTCAGGGTGGAATCAGCAGGAATTTCTCCATGGAAAGGGTGCTCAGGCCTTGGCAGGGGCTGCCCAGGGAGGTTTGGAGAGCCCATCCCTGGAGGTATCCCACGAATTCCTGGACGTGGCACTGAGTGCTCTGGAATGGTGACAACGTGGGGATCCAGCACAGCTTGGACTCGATGACCTTGGAGGGCTTTTCCCACCTCAGTGATCCTGGGATTCTGGGATGCCAGGAAAGGGATGGTGCCTGTTTTTGGGGACCTGCAGCAGAGCTGGTGCCAGTAGGGATGGAGCTGCCTGGGGCTGCACTGGAATACTGCTGGAACGAGGAGAAGAGAAGGAAATCACCAATTCCATCAGCAATTCCCACGTCCTGCCACAGGAGACCTTAACTGAGTAGAAATTCCCCTTCCTGGTACTGATCTTTGTAGGAGGGCCTGGAGGAGCTGTGGGAGGTCTGGAGCTGTGGAAGGCAGAGCCCCAGAGCCCATCCCAGAGCTTCCCAAGGAAAATGAGGCAGGAAAACCTCTGGCTGGGAGAGTTCCAGGTGAGGGGAGAATTTTGTTAACCTACAGCACCTTTTTTAAGGGTGAGGAACAGGAAACTTTGGAAAACCAAACACTAGGAAATCCCTTGGCTGTTCCAGCTCCTGGAATGGTGCTGGTTGTTTGTTTTCATCCAGATCTTGCATTTTGATTTTTGTTTTAAGCAAAAAGCCCTTTTTTAATGTCTCTGTCTGTGCCCTTTTTCCCCATTGTCTGCAAACCCATCTTTTTTTTTTCTCAAACAACATTTTTCCAGTCCCCAAATCCCAACCAAAACATGTTACATTAATTTGAATTCCGAGTTATTTTCTGATAGTTCTTTGTGGAAAGTGTTTGGGGGTTTTTTGTCTCTTTTGTACTAGAGTTCAAATATTTTCAGAGCAAAACAGTGGCAAAACATTTTTAATCGGGAGCTCTTTTATCCAAATCTTTCATTGAGGAAACAGGTCCAGTGTGGTTTTATTTCTCTGCATCTAATTTAATGTATTAAACCTTCTGAGCACTGGCTTTCATTTAAATGACCTTTTTTCTTTATTTGATTCAGGGAGGGTGAGTGGGGGAAAAAATCGGATTCTTTTTTGATGGAACAACTGCAGGAAAAGGTTTCTGTCTTGAGCAGAATGAAAATGAGGATCTGAATGGTCTCTCCCACCCTGGGACTTGTGGAAAACCTTTAAAAAACACAAACCCAAAATAAAACAAAAAAAGAGCCGACCTCAAACAGTTGTTTCTGTTAGAAATGGTTTGGTTTGTTCTTCCCTGAAACAATCCCAAGCCTCTGGATGCCCTGACTGTTGGGGAAATCATGGAATTAGAGAATGGTTACAGTTGGAAAAGACCTCCAAGAGCATCAAGTCCAAACTTTGACCGAATCCCACTGAACCAGATCTCCACATGCCACATCCACTCTCTTCTGGGACACTTCCAGGGATGTGACTCCAGCGCTGCCCTGGGCAGTCCCTTCCCGTGATTAATTCCTCTTTCCAGGAGGAAATTCCTGCTTATGTCCAGCCTGAACCTCCCCTGGCACAACCTGAGCCCATTCCCCTTGTTCTGCCCTGCAGCACACCAGGACTGGCTCTGAATTTGGGAGCTTCAGGGATCCAGGAAGGCCTTGGGATGCTCCATGAAGACACCCAGGTGGTCCAGGAGTAAAGGGACATGATTATTCCAGCTCCAGAGGCTGCATGGGGAAATCCTTTGGGTGCCACCATCCCTTGGACACCACAATCCTTTGGATATTGTGCTTCCTTGGATGTCATGATCCCTTGGACACCACATTTCCTTGGATATGATGTTTCCTTGGTAGCACAGTCCTTGCTGGGGCAGAGCTGGGCTTTAAACAGCCCCAGCCTCTGGCTCCACAGCCCTGGCCTTCCCCAAGGGATTTTTCCTGGTGAGAGCAGCTCCCTGCAGGAGCTCCGGGTCCCTGCTCCTGTCCCTGTGGCCACCAGGATGAACCACCTGGGATCCCCTGATCAGGCAGAGAATGGAAGGCAGGAGAGGTGCATTTGTGCTTTCCCAACTTGTGTTTGTGCTCCTTTTGGATGGAGATTTCCAGCCAGGATCGAGCAGGTGATCCCAGGGTAATCCCAGCGTTCGGGCAGGCACTGGGGTGACCCCGAGGTGACTCTGCTCCCATCCCACCCTGCCAAGCTCTCCTTGGATCCATGTTTTCCTCCTTCTCCTGCTGCTCTGGACAAAACAAAACAGCCACAAAACAAAACAAAACACCAAAAATACCCCATGCAGCTTCATTTTGCAATCTCCAGAGATGTCGGAGCAGAGGCGGCCATGGAATGAAGATCTCTGGTTCCCAGGAAATCAAACAGATGTTGATTGGCAAGTGAGATCCTGCCCAGCCTGCCTGCAATTCCCACTGAGCCCGCCTGCAGCATGGCTGGGGCCGTTCCTGCTCTCCAAACGCATTTTTCAATCCGTTCCTCTAAACCTGCAGGACTGGGATCTCCAATCCCGCTTCCCAATTTTCTGCTCAGACAGAAATGCTGAGGATGAGCTCTCCTTGGTGTCTCTGGGACTTCTGGGTGGATCAGAGGGGTTTGGGTGTTAACAGAACCCCTGGCAGCCGCTATTACAGCAGCTTGGATTTTTCCCCGCTTCTGATGGCTGCGGGCCATTTTCCTGGGATGTGGGAAACGACATCGTGCAGTTCCTGGACATTTTATGGGATCAGCCTCATCACACAGCCCAAGCATTCTGTGAGCTCTCTTTGGAGGGAGGAAGAAGCAAAATGTGACCCGGGGACATTGAGGGCTGGAGTGACAAAATCAGTCCACTGCAGAGGGGATAAACCCTGAGCCTAAGGATCAGCAACCCCAAAGATCAGCAACCCCGAGGAGGGCGGGAGCAGGGGGATTATCTCCCATGGGATCACACTCTGCCCCCAAACATGAGCCTGCTTCCCAGGAAAACTGAGCTCCCAGCCTGGAGAAATGAGAGCAGCAGCCCCAGCAGAGAAATGGGGAGGGCAAAGCCTGGGATTGACCAGCTCTGGTCACAAACTCCACTGGCCTCTCCTTCAGGAAACAAAGCAGCTTCGGTGAGCTGGGAATTAATATCCCACTGCTGGACCTGAGCACTGGGAATCTCCATCCAGCCGAAGCTGGACCCCTGAGCACTGAGAATCTCCCATCCAGCCCTCACCTGTGCCTACCTAATGCAGTTTGGATCCTCTCCCTCTGCCCATCCTCGTTCCCTGCCTCCAGGGCCGTTCTCTAAACCAGGGGAATTCACATCCCTTCGGGCGTGCTTCCCCTCACCTGGAGCTGCTTGGTGAGCACTCAGCCTGCCCTGATCACCTCGGGGTTAATTAGTGCACCAGGCACAGGCAGGGCCGTGGTTAACACAGGATCATGGAATCAATGGGGCTGGAAAAGATCTTTGGGACCATCGAGTCCCACCTGAGAGCCAACGTGTCCATGGCACCGAGTGCCACACTCAGGCCTTCCTTAAACAGCTCCAGGGATGGGCACCACCACCTCCCATTCCAATGCCCAATCCAGCCCATTTTGGCTCATTTTGGGGAGGAACCAGCGCCATTCCCCAGATCAAGGGCAGGGATGAGAAGGCAGCACAGGGAAAGATTCCCACGGGCCCAGCGGTGCCCAGGAGATGACCAGGGAGCATCAAACTGGATCCAAGGAGCGATTCCAGTCTCCTGCAGCCTCCTGGTGCCGCACACCCCGCGGAGCTGCTGATTCATATATTTATTTATTTATTCGTTCCGCTTTACTTGCCGCAGAGGTTAAACAAATTGAAGCTCGCCGCCGCGGTGCCGGTGGCAGGCGGCTAAGTGGTGTTGTCATTAATTACCGGCAGTGTCAAGGACGGCAGCCGGGCGCGGGGGTGCCGGGCCAGCTTTGGGGGGGTGCCAGCTGTGATTTGTATTCACGTGGGGACATCTAGTGACCACGGCGACAAGTGCAGAGCGTCCCGGGGATGGGAAGCCTGGATCCCAGCGACTCCGGCCTCCTGGATTCCAGCTCTGGAACTCCAGCGCCGCCGCGGCTGCTCCCCCTCCCCTTCACCCCAGGGCATCCCTCGGGCCGTGTCCCCAGGGACGCCCCAAAGGGGTTTTGTCTCGGGGTCTCGTGTGCCTCGCCATGGGGCAGGGCACCCCCAAAGCTGTGTCAGCCCCAAAGCTGTGTCACCCCCACGGGATCCCTGCCAGGCTCCATCCAGTGGGGTGTGATGGGGGCTGGGAACAGCCTGGCACAGCGCTGGGCTCCTCTGGTGCCCGAGGAGGGTCACAGTGGCAGGGGACACCCCTGGGCCAGGAGGTCGGTGCTGTTGAGCCCCCACTGACCACAGCAGGGGTAGCACCGGGAAAGAGAAGGCTCCCAGTGCTCCCAGTACAACTCCTGCAGCTCCCAGTCCCGCTCACCTCCGGATAAATCCCAACGCTGGCACAGAGTCAGCCTGGCCCCGTGGCCCTCCCTCAGGGCTGATTCTCATTCTGTGCATGCCCAGGGCTGTGGTGGCCCTGGAGCTGGTGTCACCTGGAGCCAGGTGTCCTGCAGGGACACCTCTGACCCTCCGGCTGCTGCTCGGGGGCTCCACCCCCTCCCTGCTGCGCTGCTGCCCCAAATATCCTCTGCTCACACAGAGCCACCTGCAGAGGACGAGCACAGCCTGTGTTCCGTCTCTTGCTGCTCCAAAGCAGAACACCCGGGCCCCGAGATTTTCCCTCCTGGGTCTGTCACTGTCCCTGTCACGCCCCCAGCTCCCTGTGCTCTGGGCCTCTGCTCTTATCCCAGAATGGTTGGGTTGGAAGGGGCTTAAATCCCACCCAGTGCCACCCCTGCCATGGCAGGGGCACCTCCCACTGTCCCAGGCTGCTCCAAGCCTGGCCTTGGACACTGCCAGGGATCCAGGGGCAGCCACAGCTGCTCTGTGCCAGGGCCTGGAGAAATAGGGCAAAATGTGCTGGGGCAAAAGAATTCTTATCCCTAACAAGTTTATGGATCTTTGCAGAGTGTGCTGGGATATGGACACATATGTGTGTGGCGGGTTTGGTGAAATAAACACGCCCCCCGTGATCCCACAGAGTGAGAGGTGAGACCAGAGCTGCCCTCCAAGCCCTCAGTGCCCACCTGGGGCCGTGACAAACCCATGTTCCTGTCACTCTCCCTTCCCTCTGGGAGCTCTCTCATTCCCTTGTTTCCAGGAGGAAAGGCTCTGCGGGGCTGAGGATTTTCCATCTCTGGTCCCAAGGCTGCACTTCAGCTCCAAACATTTTTCCACTTCTACTGTTGTCTCTCCCTCCCCCAATTTACATCCACCTTAAATTTTCCCCTTCCACCTGCTGCTATCAAGATCTCCCCCCCACAGGTTTGAAATCAATCCTTTATTTCCCAAAGCAGGCCTTGCTATCAGTAATTAACTTTTTTGCAATTAGCTGCTGAGACACCGTGGCTAATTTATGTGCACAGTGATAAAATCCCAAATCCAGGTGATTGCACTGAAGGTGCAGGAAAGGGCAGGGAGTAATTTCCCCTGGTGAATTATGAATTTTATGCTGTTCTGGAAGGTCCAACAAAGGAATCCCTGAGATTCCAGGGAGCCCTGGCCCAGGATCCAGGTGGAACCACTGGGATACCCCATGGCACAGAGATTCCCTGGAGCTCTGGGCCAGGAGCTCCCTGTGTCACCTGGGCCCTGCCAGGCTGTGCTGAGGCACCAAATTCCCTGTTCCCAGCTGGTGAGGACTTCCCAGTTTCCAGCCCTGACCCTGGCTGGGTCTGGGGCTTCTTCCCTGGAAGGCAGGAACAGCTTTTGTCCTGCTTTTCCCTCGCTCCTGACTGGGAACTGGTTCAGCAGGAGAAAGTCACCCCAGGGGGCCGTGCAGGGGGGCACAGGGAGGGGGACAGGCAGCTGTGACCCCGGGGACATCCCAGCTGTGACTCCGGGGACATCCCTGCCACCCCAGGCTGTGCCAAGAGCTGCTGTTGGGGTCACGGGCAGGTCCCACCAGCCAGGATGGAGAAGCAGAGGGGGGTGAGGGTCCTCAAGGGGGTGGGAATCACCACAGCTGGAAAATCCCCTGTGTCCCTGTCACCGCCTGCCTCAAGTCAGCCCTTGGCATCCAGAGCAAGAACTCCTCCTTCCTGCCCATCCCCACAGCCATTTTGGGATGCTCCCAGCACTTCCAGATGCTCTGAATTCTTGGGATTCATTTCCTCCAGCTGGGAGAGGGGGAAGCCAACCTGATCCCCACAGGAACCCCTGAGGGCAGAGAACTGCTCCCATTTATTGGGATCCCAGCCTGATCCATGCAGATGGATCCGTTCAGAACCGTGGGAGCAGCTGAACACCACGGCCACTGCAAACCCCCCAGAACAGCTCTGCCCTGAACAGTGATTAAAACATCAATTAATCCCCATGACTGCTGCAGTATAAAGCCACTTCCAGTCTATGGCCAGAGCTCTGATCCTCGGGAAGCTCCTCCCTGCAGGAATTGCAGCAGGAGCGATCTCGGCCCTGGGGAAACTTCTCGAGCCGAACGAAAAGTGAGAAATAATAATCTGCACAACGTAAATCCAGCAGCACCTTCAGCTGCCGGATCGCTGAATTACCTCGGAGGAGCGGGGACAGGAGCTCCACTGCTGTTCCCAAGGAAATTCCTGCAGCCCCAGGCAGGCTCCGGGGTCTGCAGAAAATCACAATAATGCCCGGCGTGCTCCCTGCCCGCTCATTAGCAGCAATTACAGGGCGGGAGCATTACAAATTACTGCTGAAAGATGGGAGCTGGCTCCCAGCCCTGGGTTTAATTGAAAGCACTTTTTAATTTGATTAGTAATGGCCCTGTGTTATGACATCAGTGCCCTGCAGAAGGAAATTCCTTCTCCAGAGGGAAAAGATCTTCCCTCTGCCTTAGGGAGCTTCAGGCTTCCCGTGGCTTTGGCACCCAGGGGAGGCAAGGGAAAAGTAGCCAAGGACATTTTTTCCATGCCCAAAGGACAATAATTTATAAATTATTTTACCTGAAGACCTAAAGGAACTTGGCACTTGGTGGGACAACATTTTAAAAATTATTTTGCCAGAAAATCTGAAGGAATTTGAGACTTGGTGGCACAACGTTTTATGACTCATTTTGCCTGAAAATCTAAAGGAACTTGGGACTTGGTGGAAAAGTAGAAAGAAGGACTGGGGCGTTTACAGGATCATAAAATTATGGAAGGGGTTGGGAAAGGCCTTTAAAGGTCCCCTGGTCAGTGAGCAGGGACATCTTCAACGAGTTCAGTTCTCTTCCAACCCCATCCAAAACAGCCTTGAATATTTCCAGGAATGTGGCATCCCCAGCTCTCTGGAAAATTTCCTCTAAGAACGAGGCAGCAAAGGGAAGGGAAAGGAGCTCCCTGTGTGCAGCAGGATCCTCTCACCCCTCCTGCATCCAGACTTGTCCCAGCCCATCCCAATGGGATTTGGGACACAAAATGTTGTGTTTGATCCTGTGGCATCCTTTGTTTCCCAGCTAAGCCCAAGGAGCCGAGGGGAAATGCCAAGGGATTCTCTCCTGCTGGCTCCCACCCTGCTGGCCCTGGGCAATCCATTAATGAAGCCTGATTAGAACATCAGAAGCCTTGGTGACTAATTGACTTCGGGATGGCTTTTGTTGTTCTAAGGCCTGGGAAGGGAGGAGGGGCAAGGACGATTGGTAATTGGTTTAGTTCTGCTTTGTCTGAGCCACAGCCCAGAATATCCCTCAGAATATTCCACAGAAACAGCTCCGGGCCAGATAATGGATCTGGGCCCAGAGCACTGGGAGAAAAAGTTCCTTTTGTTTTTGTTTTTTATGGCCCAGTCTGAGGCTGGGCCCCTTGAGGAGGATTTTCCTGGGTGAGGAGTGATCCAGAGTTGAACTTGGATCGGGTATCAATGAGTAGTAACCAGAGAAATCTGGAGATTGCTCCTGGATTGATGGATGGGCAGAGAAATGCTGGGAAAGATACCAAGGGGAAAATGGATATTGTGGTGTTCTCTCCATAAAAACCCTGGGGAAGAAGAGCTGCACTCCTGAAACAAGGAACTCCAGGATTTAGGAGGGATCTGATCCCCCAGGACCTGCCTGGAGGTTCCTTGATGGAGCTCAGGATCAGCCCTTCCCATCCCAAGAACAGGGATTGGACTCCCTGCCCCCAGGAATGGCCCTGCCTGGATCAGCCTCCCCATAAAGGGCTGGAAGTTGTTTTGTTCCCCTCAGAAAATGAGTTTTAAGGATGTTGTTGGTTTCAACTGGCACTGGGCAAAGTGGGCTGAGTGGTGGAGGCAAAGATCCAGCCAGGAATTTCTGCCATTTCCTGAAAAATCAGGGAAATGGCTTCAACTGCAAGATGACAACAGTCATACCTCCCAACATGGGCATTTCCACAGCAGGAATTAAAATCAAATCCATCTTCCAGATCTTGAGGCCATTAAACTTTTAATTTTAGGGTGTTTAAAGAATAAATAAATAAGCACATAAGGAAATTGCGCATGGGAGCTCATTTCCAGGATGGGCAAAAGGATTATAGCTGGAAATAAAATTAATTAATGATTAACTTTGTCAGATGGGGGTGAATTCTGATCAGCTGGCTGAAGAGAGGGGAAAATGGAAGAGGAAAAAAAAAAAGAGTGAAGAATAAGAAAAAACCTGAGAACCAGAACATGCAGAAACAACTTCTACTTTCTGGCAGAGGCTTCTGCTCCCATTTTAAATATATTTAAGAAGGAAAGTGATTCCACATGAGGAAAGGATTCCTTGGGTGGCAGCAGGGTGACTCCCTCCCCTGGGAGAGGGCTTTGAGAGGTACCTGCGAGTCTGAATTCGTTCTAATTTATAAAGAGAAGGTGCTCGGGGCTCTCAAAGGTGCACTTGGAATAATCCCACAAATGATTATAACGGGATCTGCTCCTGGCGAGACACAAACATGAAATATCCACAATTTATGTGTAAAATTAGACAAGAACTCATCCCAGGAGGTGGGGTTGCCTTGGAGTCTGGGATATTCAGGATTTGCCTGACAGGGTGAGGTTTTGCCATCAAGAGCTGCCTGCAGTCCTTGACTCAGTGCTTGACTCATCCCTGAGTCTCCAGGAGTGAAATAAATGATTTTTATTGTAGAAGAAGCTTTGTTCAGAGAGAAGGGTCTGGCTTTCTCTCTGGACTCATTTCTTCCCTTCATTGAGAGGAGAGGATGTGACAGGAGATGATTTCCTCCCCGCTAACGAGCCTTTGGAGAGGTGTTGTTGTCAGGCAACCTCCTCAGCACTCACACAAAGGACGATGCTGGCTTCCCAAATTTCCAGCAAACTTTTAATATTCCCCCAAAACCGAAACACATCTGCTCTGGTGACACTTCTGAACAGGCCAAGTCGCCCTGAAAAGCTTTTCTCACATAGTCTCAAAGTATAAATATTTTGATACAAAAAATAAAACCCCATAAACAAACCCATAAACCCCATAAACCTCCCCAGCGCATCCGGCGGTGCCGTGGGGATCCAGGGCCAGGTACAGCTGCAGGGACAGGCAGCCTGAGGTGCTCCCAGCCTGCATTCCCAGGGAATCCACAGCAGAAGAGTCCAAAAGTTCTGCGGTGAGCTCGGAAGGTGCTCTGAGGTGTGGGCTGAGCCAGGGAGCCTCTGGCGGGTGCAGGGGTCGGGGCTCCGCTTCCAGGCAGCTCCAGCAGCATTCCCGGGGTGGGGGCACGGACTGGAGCTCCAGCTCAGGCTGTGGGGACACGGCAGGGCACACCTGCCTGGTGGCACTCAGGGCCACAGAGGGTCCCCTGCACGTCCCCCAGAGCAGGCTCAGCCCAGGGCACTGGGACACCGCCACCATTCCCTGCTGGGAAAGCTCCTCCTGTCCCTGTTCCACAGCTCTGGATAAGCCAGCCAGGAGCAGCCCATCCCAGCCTGTCTGCAGAGCACGCTCAGGATCAGCACTAAACCTCACCTCATTACTGACAACAACAGGAGCTCGGCTTTGGGTTTACACCCAGCAGCTGAGGATGATGTGAAGTCACTCCAAGTTTTAAATTAAATTATCTCATGCATAGAAACAAAAGCTGCAGCAGAGGATTCACACAACTCATCATCAAGTACTCATTACCCCATGATATATATTAAGCTTTAAATAAAAAAAAAATCTTTCCAGGTTTTATTTTAATATATGCACTCTATAGGATGCAACAAACTCGAGCCTGGTCTAACTCCCAGTCACAACCTGTGCTCTGCCCTTTATACAAAGTCTGCTCTACTGTTATAATTCTTCCTTTTAAACAAATGCAGGTAGCCTAGACCTTAATAAAAGCTGCCCAGAGCACTGGGGCTGAGCTGCCCTCCCTGACAAGTGGAGCAGTTCTGGTTCTGTTATATTGGGAAGGAGGTGAAAAACTGTGGGGTGGGGTTTTAGATGATCTTGTTCTCCAGGGCTTCGACCCTTTTGGCCACAGCTTCCAGTGAGAAGAAGTTAAGGAGGAAAAATGACAGGGAATGGTGGGAGAGACTTTTTATGTGGGCACAGAGTGATGAGCCAAGGTTTTAACTAAAAGAGGACAGGTTTGGATGGGATATTGGGGAGGAATTGTTCCCTGGGAGAGTGGGGAGGGGCTGGGATGGAATTTCCAGATTTGCTGTGGCTGCCCCTGGATCCCTGGAAGTGTCCCAGGCCAGGCTGGACATTGGGGCTTGGGGCAGCCTGGGGCAGTGGGAGGTGTCCCTGCCATGGCAGGAGTGGGATGGGATTTAAGGTCCCTCCCACCCAAACTGCTCAGTAATTCCATGATCCCAGGTGGGCAGCACAGGTAAGGACCGAATGGTGCTGCCCTGCCAGGAGCAGGAGCAGAGGGAGTCTGTCCCCATCCCCTCTGGCATTCCCAGACCTGCTCAGGCTGATGGATTTCAGGAGAAGGAGCTGTCTGTGCTCACACATCCTCCCACAGCCGCGGGTTCACTCCGAGAGGAGGAGTGGAAGCTGGGGAGTGTCGGGAAGGGCTGACAGAGTTCCTGACCCTGAGGAGAGGAGCAGAGAGCTTTTCCTGGAGTTCCAGAGCAGTTTTCTGCTCTTCTCACTGACTGCTGCTCATGGCCTCCCCCGGGGTGAGAACTGAGACTCGCTGTGACCTCTGCCCTCACCGGTCACGGGTTCCACTCCGCTCCCTGCCAGGAGAGGAGCGGAGCTGTGCCAGAGCCACAGCAGGGCCCGGAGACGTGGGAAGAAATCAGAACGGTGCTTTTAAAATTAGATCCTCTCCTGATCCTCAGTGGTGACAAATCTGCCCTGCCCTTGTGAGCCACCCCATGGCTCCACGAATTCCTTTTTTCACGAGAAGTTTTAATTCTACTCACAACTTTTTTTTGTGGCTCTTTTTTTTTCTCTTTCTGCCTCTTTATGAAGGGCCCAGCATGGCAGAACTCAGTCCCACCCAGGTGGGTTCTGATGGGATCCAACTCACCTGGCTGGAGATGCTTCCAGGGAACAGTTCCATCGGGATTTATCTCCCAGCACTGAGTTTTGGCCAGCTGGGAGAACTCAGGATGGGTGGATGCATCCATCTGGATTATCCAGACCACCCACTCCACAGTCTGGGGTGTTATGCTGCAGAGGACCCTCTGTCCCTCCAGTCCATGAAGGAATTGGCAGTGTTGGATGTTTGCCCTGGAGGAATTCACTGCCCTCCATCCATGGAAAGGATCCCATCCATGGAGCTAGGATGGATCCTCTGGAAGGGATTTTTGTGACTTGGCCTAGCCCCAGGCACGGCTGCTCTCAGCTCTCCCATTCCAGCTGCCTCAGGACATGCAGCCCCATCTTCCCCCAATCCCAGAATCCCCCAGCTTGGAAAAGCCTCCCAGGATCATCAGGTCCAACTTTTGACCAGCCTCCCTTGTCACCAGCCCAGAGCTCTGAGTGCACATCCCAGAGGCCTCATTCCCACCTTCCTGAACCCCACCCAACTCCTTCCCTCAGGAACAGACCTTTCCCATGGTCCCTCCAGAAATCCCAACCCTCCCAGTCCTGGCCAAACTTCCAAAGGATATGTTTCTGCTGCAAGGAATTGATGAGGTCTTCTACTTTGGTCTGGAACTTCACAATAGATTTGCACTCACACGGATCTTCCTCTGTGGGTCACAACAGCAAGAGGATGAGTGGCACAAAAACATTGATTTAATGAAAATCCCTGAGCCCCAGTGAAACAGAACAATTCTTATTGTCTTGGTCAGAAATGGGAAGGAAATAAAAATAAAATGATTTCTAATTATCTGATTGATCTATTCTGGCTTTAACCCCAGATGAACAGAGAATGCCATATTTTTCTGTTATTTCAGCTATGAAAAGCCTTTCCTGGGTTTCCAGCTCCCTGGAAACCCACTGAGCTCTGCTCCTGATGCTTCAGGTTTGCCCTAAAATTGGAATCTGTCCAAACACAAACCAACCTCTGTCTCCCCAACAATATCCCATAAAAACTGGAGGCACTGCTGCCATTGAGACTGGTTTGAGCTTTGCTTCAGTAACTCCAGTACTTGAGGGGCTGGAACCACGAGCATTAATCAATTTGCTAATTTATGTCACTAATTTACATCTTTTCTTCAAGGAAAATTAACTTAGACTGGAATAGGAGGAAAAAAGGATACTGGGAAGACTGGGAAAGAAAGGGAGGGATTACAAGGCCAGTCTGAGCTGAGCAAAGGAGTAAATAAAAGAGACAATTTTTAAAGGAAAGTAATCACTGGCACCAAAACACAATGGGTTTAAACCAGCCAGGAGTAAACTCAAGATGGAGATTAACAGAAGATTTCTAGGCAGCTGCTGAGAAATACAAACTGGCACTGGGAATCAAAGAAATGCAAATATCTCCTTGCCTTCCTTTAATTTTTAATACTCATATGTAAACATATTTACCCAAGTTGGTATTTTACAAACAAATATTTTTTTCTGAAATATACTTTTTTTTTGAAGCCTAAATGTGTTTGAATGATTTTTAAGTACAATTTATTGGGGGTTTCATATAGATCCCATCCTTTTGTTCTTGGATTGATCCTAATTTTTTAAGGAGTCTTGGCAAAGAGTCTCTGCTTTGCAATCCTGGCTCTGCAGACACAGGGATTATCCTGTCCAGCTTCTTCAGGAGGAAAGGAAATCCCATCTTCAGGAATCTGGAGACAAATTCATAATTTCTGAAGAAGGGTGGAAAGGTGGAGGAAAAAGGAAGGAGAAGGGGATTTGGGAGAGGGGGACACGGCTGAGGTGTGGGGATTGCTCTGCTTTGGGCAACCACCCAAAATATTGATGTCTCCTGATCCTCCTGTGAGTTCTGCCAGCTCCACACACCAGGAACAGGGAGATTTTTACAACATTCACCTTAAAAGGGCATTTTCATCCCTCTACTCCAGCCTGCAAATGCTGTGGCTGAACCTCTCCATCCCAATCCCCTCTCACCAACACAGATCTTCATCTGCAGCCTCCCCAAGGTCGTTTTCATCCCTCCACTCCACCCTTCAAACACTGACTGAACCCCAATCCCCTCTCACCAACACAGATCTTCATCTGCAGCTTCTTCCCGATCTTGCTGATGGTCCTGAAGTCGGCAGTGTAGAAATAATGCTCAGCCACGGGCTCTGAGGCGATCTCCCTCAGCTCATCCTCCACGGCATTGCCGACCCCCACGGCGAACATCCGAAATCCTGCCGGGAACGGGATCCTGTCGGCGGCCCCGAGCTGGCACGGTGCCACCCCTGCCAGACTGGACATCCTGGTCCACCCCCTGGGCCCCCAGGCCCCACAGATCCAGATCTGAGCTGGGCATTAACCCCTTCACCTCCACGACTCCACACTCCTTCCAGCCAGCTCAACCAGGGGCCAAAATTATTTTTCAGGCAGAGATTTTACTAAAATTTGCCAGACCATGGGCACTGTGACCACAAGAAGAAGGTTTGGAGACACTCCGTTCAGCCAGGTCAAACAGGGGCCAAAATATTTTTGCAGGCAGAATTTAACTAGAATTTACCAGCCAATGACCCCAAGAACGAGGTTTTGGAGGTGCAAGAAAGGACAGGGGATGGTAACACCATCCCACTGATGTGGAAGTGATAATGCAGCAAAAGGAAACCGTGGAAGTTTCCAAAATAGGCTTAGCCACTGTTAATCAACCCCTGTTAATGAGCCCCTGAGTGGCAAAGTCCCCCTGCAATGGAGACTTGGGGTCAGCACAACTGAGCTGAGTCTCTTCCTAAAATTTGCTGTCCCCACTGGGAGTTAAGAACTTGTCCAGGGATCATCCTGTTCTGCCAAGAGATTGATCTGCATTAAATGTTTTTCTATTGAACTGAAATGCAATTTTCCCATTTTGGCTGGTATTAATTAAGCTCTGATTCAAAATATTTGTCTCTACTTGTCCATGCCCAGGCACTGGGAATGTTTCTCTGCTCCCCTCCCTTTCTGCTTTTCTTTCTTTGGATATATCCAATCTTTGTTTGTTGTTCCAAGGCTTAGCTCACTGAACAATTTTGGAGTCTCAGTGTAAGCGCTTGTTTATCCCACAGCAATAACTTATGGACAGATAAGAGATTTCCTTGCAGGGACAGGAGAGGAGGGAGAGACAAGGCACAAAGTTTTATCACCAGGGAGGAATAAATTCTATAAATACACTTTATAAGAACCCTTTGTTTTATAAGAGCTGAACAGCCCCGTAAGATGTCAGAGTGCTTTGTAAACATTGGTTTTTCACGAGCTCCCTGACCTTTCTGGTTATGTGCTGGCCCCGAGTCCCATCTAGTGGTGGAGAGCGAAGTTAAAAGGAAGGGAAGGATTCAGCAATTCCTGAGCAAATTCCCAGGGGCTGGATCCATTTAACACAGGGGTGTCAGAGACTGGGAATGTTCTCAGCAGGTCAGCAAAAGGGCAGCTCTCGAGGCATTAATATTTCATGGGGCTCAGACACAGAAATCCATCAGTGTGTGGCCACTGAGCGCTTTCCCTACAACGGCAGCTGAGGAAAGTTTCTTTCTGATGTGCCTGGGGTTCCTCTTTAATCCGTGTCTGTGCTTTGTTTATTGTTTTATTGCTTTTTTCTTGCCTTTTCCAGGCCTTGGTGCAGCCCAGCCACGCTTGGCCCTACAACTCCTGAGATTTGCTGTCTTTGCCCCTGTGTGCCTCTGATGCTGGGCTGGGTTTCCTGACCAGCACCAGCCAAATCCCAGACTGGCTTGGGCTGGGAGGGACCTAAAAGCTCCTCTTTTTCCACCACCTTCCACCATCCCAGGCTGCTCAAAGCCTCATCCAACCCTGAGGGTGCTGGAACCTCCTAATTCTGAATTCCCCCTGCAGTTTCCTCCACATTTGTGTGGAGCTGTTAGACCTGGGTGCATCCCACTCCAAGGGCATGGAACTCCATCCTGTCCATCCCATTCCAAGGGGTGGAACTCCACCCTGTCCATCCCACTCTAGGGGGTGGAATTCCATCCTGTCCATCCCACTCTAAGGGCATGGAACTCCATCCTGTCCATCCCATTCCAAGGGGTGGAACTCCACCCTGTCCATCCCACTCCAAGGGAGTGGAACTCCACCCTGTCCCTCCCATTCCTAGGGGTGGAACTCCACCCTGCCCAGCAGAAACTCCTCCACAGACGCCAAGGGGAACTAAAACCAGCTCTTGGCAAACCAAGGTGCACCTGATGCCCAGCCCAAGGTGCTCCAAGCTCTCTGTGAGCAAGGATAGTCAGGGAATATCTCCCCAAAATTACTCTGTAGTATCCTGAGAGACACATCCAAGGAAAGAGTCCCAAGGGAGAAAGAAGCCCCAGGGAATTCAGGAGCCCTACCTGAGTCCTTGGCTTTCTTGGCAGCATCTGAGATATAATCCTGTGAGCGCCCATCAGTGAAGACAATCCCCACCTTGGGAACGCTGGGCCGGGCTCCATTGATGACAGAAAAGGAGCTGTCAACGAGGTACTTCAGAGCCTGGCCTGTCATGGTCCCCTTCTCCATGTAGGACATTTTCTTCACCGCTGCTTTGATGTCCTTCTTGTTCTTGAACTGCCCCAGGGGGAACTCCTGCCGGACAGAGCTGGAGTACTGCACCAGCCCGACCTGGGCCTGTTTGTCCGACACCTCCAGCGAATCCACGATTTGGTTGATGAATTTCTTCACCAGCTCGAAGTTCTCAGGCCTCACACTCTTGGAGCCATCAATGAGGAACACGAGATCCAGAGCAGACCCCAAGCCACCATTGCAGGCTGAGGGAAAACATGAGAAGGGGACAGCAGAAGAAGACAGCAGCAAAGACCTCAATAAATGATGTAGGAAAATAGAACCCCAATGCCATTTATTGCTGAGGAGATGGGGTTAACCAGTGAGAACCCAACAGGAGATCACAGCAGTGTTTTTGAAAGTGATTCTGGATTGTAAGAGCAGGGTTTCCCTTTCTGCCTTCTCTGAGCAGGACACCCCAGTGCTGTCCCCACCGTCCCCCTCTGGGCTCGGCTCGGGGGCCCCTCACGTACCGGTGCAGGTCTTGCCGTCGCTGTTGAGGCTGAAGCCGTCCCTGCAGGCACACCTGTAGGCCCCCGGGGTGCTGACACACACCTGCTCGCAGTCGTGGTCCCCTGTGGCACACAGGTCAGACACCACTGCAAGGAGAGGAGGGCACGGCCTCAAGCGGGGGCCAGCGCGGGGCCTGGCGGCCACAGCCCCACACCGGCCCACAGTTAAACCTGCTCTGCAGCAGGACACCGCTCAGTGACCCCAGGCAGCCGCTCAAGGACAAGGGAGGAATTTCCACAAGTCTCCCCGCTCCGAGGCACAGCCAGGGCTGGAAATCCTCCCCCTCCTGAGGGCAAACGTAGCTGGGTGTGGAGCAAAGCCCAGCACACCTCACTCTCCAGAGCTCCCGGGTGAGGCTTGGGTTCCAGCCGCCCCTCTGGGCGTACCCAATTCTTCCAGCTCTGCAGTACAGTTCTGAGAAGGGAGCTCAGCTGCCCTTCCTGATGGGATTCATGTGTGAACACATTTGGAATTCACCTCAGAGCTCCCCCTACACGTGCAGCTCTCAGATCCGTGCTCTCCAAACATTCCCGCTGCCGATCCTGCCCTGGCTGTGGCTCCTGGGATGCTGAGCAAACAGCAGCAGAGTGGCAGCACTGGGAGCCAGCGGCACTGGAGGTGACAGTGCTGTCACAGCCACGGCAGTGAGGATGGCAAACAAACTCCAGAGCAGCAAACAGGGCTGGGTGGGGCAAATTCAGTTAAAAATGCTGGGAAATGTGTGCAGAAATCCAGGCACTGTGTGGGATTGAACTGATGGGAGGTGGAGCAGAGTCTTGCAGACTTAAGGGTTTGTTATTTCGAGCCATTTGGGTTCTACTCTATCCATATTTTATACTTTTTTTTGCCTTTCCACTTCCCATGGCTTTGCCAGCACTGGTAGATCGTTCCAGCCCAGGTGGTTGGGAATTTTACTGCCCCTGGAGCTGCCTGTAACTCAGTTCTGTGGGTAATCTCACCACTGGCTGGCACACTAAGGGCTTCTCGTTTCCCCATGAGTTAGCTGAGCACTCTGGGAAGCACTTGGACCCTTTCCCTGCTGTCAGTTCCACAGATCCTGTGCTGTGCCCAAGAGGGGGTTTGGGTTAATCTCCGGGGGTGGTTTGGGGCACCTGCATGTGCAGAACACAGTAATGGGGCCTTGGACATTCCCCCGGGGCTGTTTTCTGCTCCCTGCAATAATCCTGAGCTTCATCTCCCAGGGGTTTTCCATGGGAACAGCTTTGCCATCTGCAAAGGGAGGCACAGAAAGGATTTTCCCCCTTTACCTCTGTGAATGCCAAAACTTCCAACCGCATGGTGAGAGCTCTGCCCCGCTGCTGCCTCCTGATCCTTGGGCAGCCAGCGCAAACTCCCACAAATATTCACGGCCTGGATTCCACCTCCTCAGATTCTGTTTCTCTCCCTCCTTTTGTTTGAAGTGTTTGTCCCCTCTTCCACAAGCTTCTGCTGCAGTGACCTCTGATAATACCTGACTCACTCTGCATTATCACCTGAGGATAATCCGTGGCTCACTCTGTATCCAAAATCTTCCTCCTTTCCACAGAGGAGCCAATTTTCCATGACAAAAAGCTGTTCCCCTTCATCACTTTCAGCCTGGAAGCTGAACCAGGAGATTCTACACCTCTCAGAAACTGGTAGTTCTCCAGGCCCAGCCATGTGTGCCTGGAAGTCCAGGTGGATCACACCTTGCAGGAAGTGTTGCCACACGTTTTTGCTTCCAGAGAATGGCAGGGAGAAGCCCCTAGACCTCCCTTGCTGACAGAAAATGGATATTTATGGCCCATTTCTACTGCCTTGGGGCACATTCAGACACAACAAAACATTCCCAGTCCTTCAGCAGCTCCTGTAGGACCAAAGCTATGTCTGTAGGATGTTGTTTGTAGGGTGGT